>QEPC01004745.1:1826138-1850802 GCA_003113815.1 Sphenodon punctatus
TGCTGTTGCTGTTGCTATGGCGGCTGGGGGCTTCTGGCTTCTGGCTTCTGACAAGTGGCAGCTTATTTGCCACTGCAATATCTCGTTCCATCTTTCTCTTTCTATCTCCTTTGAGTAGAAATGTGTTATATTCCCTGTTAAGTACTCTTAATAAATTGCATTGGCTTTTCACAGGGTCAGATTGCAAAGCTATGAAGAATACAAGATGTATTTAAGCCCTGCAGGATAAGAAGCCAGAGGTGTTTGAATTGATGCAACTCAAACAGCAGATGTAGCAAAGACTGTCATATAAAACTCATACGTAACCGAGACACACTGTATATGCAATAAGTATATTTATATTGAAGTACATTACAGTAATGTTTCTCAAATGAAACTAGAGTCTAAGTTATAAGACTTGAGGTTTTTCTTTTTCCTCCCTTAAAATTAAGTGAGAAAATAACCATTTGGCCACATTCTTGCAGAAAGCCTTCTTACATGAACCACCAGGCTCTCATTTACAGTAATAATAATGCACTCTAAGCTGCTCAATATTTTCATGATTTGTGTGGTCAGCAAAAATATCTCAGGGACAGGCAAGAGGAGGATTTCTTTTTATTAACAGCTTGTTTGACTATTTCTAATGGTACCATATTATATCAATTTCTCCTTAACATATTTATTGGAAAAGGTTCATACTTTCAAACTCTTACACCTACAAAAAAAGAGAGAGAGCATTGGTCTTCCACTTCTGAAGTTCTAGTGACACCTTCTGACAGGTAAAGAAAGGGCTGTCTGGGAAAAAATTGTGCAAGAAATACTGCTTATTATGTAGTAAACTGCTGTGTATTGTACATTATCCAAGTCTAACGCACAGTACAGACCGCAATTAAAACAAAAATAGAACGGCCCACAAATTTAAGGAATAAGTCAGAATTAAGTGTTCTACTTTTTCAAAGTATAATGCTGTAGCTGCTGTTATACCATCATTTTACAGTCCTGCATATCTTTAACAAGAGGCCTACTTTGGATGGCAGGTAAAGTTATTTCAGTTAATACATTAAACAAGATTACATACAGCACCCATTTTTCACTTCTTAAGTACCTTCACCATTGTCTTTGGAAGAAAACACATTTGTCTGCAGAAGGTTAATCGTATGTTAAATTGTTCTAAAGAGAATAAGATTTGAATTCACTGTTGTTTCCTCCCTGCGAAAAGACACCATCTTCATTTAAGCTAGTTTCTCTACTGTAATAAGGTAATAGGAACCAACTTATAACAGAATGATGTAACAAGCAGGTCAAAAGAAATTTCAATCTGTTTATAGTAATTAGCTCCACAAAATTTCCAGACAAGCTATTCTCCCAGCACAACATTGAAATTATTCTCAATGGGAGAAGAATAGGTTTTAAAGGCTGATTCTAATCTCATTCATTAGGTTAAGACAATTCACATGCTGCATAGCGATGTGTGTTTTAGTACTACTGAAAACAATATCCTGTATCCATTCTGATTCCTATAACCCCAAAGGGATTAGACACATTCAATTTAAGAGTGTTTAAAATGTTGGCAGAGAGCTATGCTAGGCATGCAGAATTTAAGCACTTTCCTCAGACATAGGCTCACCTAATAAGCTATGTTGCACAAGTCAAGGCCAAGTATTTTGTCTCTCTTTTTCTTACCACTTGAAATTTTTTCCCTATACAATTTACCCTGGCAGACTGTTATACCTACCTATCCTGATAATGTGCACAGTAATGTAGATGTCCTTCCTGAGTTCACTGCTACCCAAATCCTGCAGAGAATCAAAATGTATTATTTTTGACACACAATTTAAAAGGTGCCATCAAAGGATGTGTATTACTAGCTTTAATAGAAAAATTGATAAAGGGATGCAAAAATGAAGTGCAGCTTTAACTGATAGTTTGTTCCAACACAGCAATAAAGAGCGATACTTAGAAGATTACATTTGTAATTACATGGAAGTACAGTCATCTTCTGCCCACCACACACAGAAGACTGCATCTTGCTACAGCAGAAGTGCATTGTAGCAGAACAAAACTGCAATCCCTGTACTTCCCAAAGCACAAGGGCTGTTGTCTGTACAATTCCTGGAGCCAGGAGGCACAGGTGAGAGAAGAAGCTGTCCAGCCATGCAGAAGAAAGTATGCTGCAGTGAATTATGAATAAAAATAGCAGGTTTTTTTCTGGAGCTGCTTCTGTGTGGTACAGCTCAACATGGCTCTGAATGATTACACAGCTGGGCCCTCAATCAGGAATCGAACCCATAGCAAATAATTCCAAACTATATAGGGGAAGACCCTCCAAATGTTTAGTGCTGGCACATATCCCACTGAAGTGAATGGGATTTATATAGGCAGCACTAAACAGAGGGAGAATTGTGCTGCCCATCACAAAATAGTAATTTACTCCAATACAGCTCCAAAAAAGGAGAATCCAGAGTTTACAGCACTCACCACAAAGAGAGAACAGTGTCTTTCTGGCTTCTCTGGACATTTTGGCAAACCATTCTTATTCAGTCTTAAAAAAAACCTCTCACTGCAAAAGACAAACAATAAGGCAAATTAGACCTCATCTTCTATCAAGGAGAAGTAAAAATTTCAAAATTACCTAAATAAATTGGGTGATCAAATCCCACTTTCAAAAGGGACAAATTTTTCACTCTGCCTTTGAAACTTGCTGGGTGTTTGGTGAATGCTGCTGTGGAAGCAAACATATCGTAAAAATCATTGAGGTAAACTTAATCCTGCTATTCCTAATAAGAGTGAAAGAGGAGTTTAGAACAAGTTAGTGACCTGTGAAGAGTGAAAGAAAGAAAATGAGTTTACAGAAAGACATTTTTTCATTTTAACAGCAGACAGACATGTTCATGTACCAAGTGACCATTAAGGATTTTGGGGAAAGATTATGAGAATCAGACCTTCTGGAAGCCCCAAAATAAGGGACCAGGAATGCAAAGTTTCGTAATCCCAATATTTACTACAATGGGTCCAAAGAGTCATATGTGGCTCTAGAGCCATAGTTTGTCCACTTCTGTAATAGGCAGATTACCCAGAGCAATTTCTTTTTAAACTATAGCTTTCCCAGCTACTAGAATATCTATACCAATATATTTTAAGAGGTACAATAGCCTGTATACTGGTTATATATCTATTGGATTGACATTCACCATCCACAACAAATTGAGTATCAATGGGCTACCAAGATTACATTTAATCTGGGCAACATTTGAGTAAATATAACCTGTTTGCCTCAGCCATCAAGTGCAAAACTCCAGGAACTTGAAAGCAGGCTTATTGTTGAAGTCCATTTTTAAAAAATTGCCTGATAGTTACCTTACTTGTAATTTTTGGCAGAACATGGATCAGAGAGCAGGAGAAACTAAAATCTTGTAAACTTCAAAGGCATGGTGCTTGAAAATACTATTCTCTCAGAAGTGCACACATTTTAAGGACCAAGCCAAACCTAAAGATGCAAGTCTCCCTGATACATTTTAAACAAGGGATTTTTAGAAATGAAATCTCAGCATTTTTTTTATAAAAACCAGTTTTATGCTGTCCACAAATTTAAAGTATATGTGCCCCAAATTACAATTTTAACACATTTTAATACGATACAAGAAGTGATGTTATACCATATGCTGCATCTCCAGGCCTTACGTGAACTTTAAGAAATTAATGCTCATTGTCATAAAAATAAATGTCAGTTCCCAAAAGTAGCTATACAGCTTGTTTCTATGATAGGTGCTCATTAATGAATCTGAACAGATACACTGTAATTTGGAACCATGTCGCCTGGAAAGGCAGTCATGAACTTCACCTCTTTCCCAATCTGTCCATCAGAGTAATGCAAATCAACAACGTCTTGCTGTATAGCCTGTCTTTAAAGCAAGCAACTGGAAATGCTAGTCCCAGAGAAAAACCACAATGAGTAAGAGACTGGATCTTTGGCAGGCTTGCGTTTCTGACCAGCCTATGTTTGCCCACATTTAAAGATAAAATAATAATAAATAATAGCAACAACAACAACAATACATTTATTTATATAGTGCTTCCCTGCCTTACATGGCACTCAGAGAGCTTCACAAAGGGTAAAAACCATAAACAATTTAAACAGCTATTAAAAATTTAGAAGTGGGGCAGGAAAAAAGCAGAACAAAGTATATGAAGGAACCTTCTGTGGATCCTAAAAGCACCTAGAGAATATATACTTTTTCAGGAGGAACAATAACAAACATCCGAAGGAAATGAGTTCCACACTGAGGGGCCCAACACAGCCCTATCACCAGCCAGCTTCAAAAGCGATGGTGGAACCACCAAACTGGGTGGTTCTTGAGCACAGATACCCATCAGTGTGATGTTTCTGAAGTAGGTCTCGAATATAGCCAGGGCATAAGCCGTGCAGGGCCATAAAAACCAGCAGCGCTATCTTAAACCCAATCTATCACTTCACAGGCAGACAATGCAGGGCAGGCATAATATGGTCACGGCTGCCTAAACCAGTAAGCAGTCGCGCTGCAACATTCTGAACAAGCTGCAAGCGATGAATAAGAACCGCCCGCAGCCAGTAGAAGAGGAAGTTACAAAAGCCTCGTAGTCAACAGGGCATGGGTTACTGTGACAAGGTCAGCCTGGGATAAATAAGGGTGTAACTTAAGTGAATTGCATAGTCGAAAAAAGCATTTCTGAACCACGTCCAATGCCTAAGCTGTCACGGACAGAACGTGGTCGAAAATGACACCCCATGTTCTTCACTGGCCCACTACCTTTACCCAGATCCCAGCCACATTCAGGGGCCCGAGGGAGGCAAGAGCATCCTCATATTGGCTGCCCCTTGCCACCAACATCACCTAAATCTTTCCCTGGATTGAACACGAGGTAGCTCTGACACATTCAGGCAGCTATATCATTCAGGCATTCCTCCAAGGCAGAGACTGAGTTGGCAGGGCTCAGTAAGAGATACACAGTTGTGTATCATCAGCATACTGATGATACTCGACCCTGTGCTTGATCATGACATCTGTAAAAGACTGCATGTACAAGTTGAACAACATGGGTGAAAAAAATAGAACCTTGGGGGTACACCAGAATTCAGTCCATTCAGGAATTATGCATATCCATCCATCACCACTGACTGACTCCTCCCTTCCAGGTATGACCGAAACCACTGACCAGCAGCTCCCATCACACCAGCAGTATCCCTCAGCAGCAGCCCATGGTCAACTGTATCAAATGCTGCTATATGGTCCAACATGACCAGAATGGCCAACTGTCCTCAATCTAAAATCATCAGAAGATCATTCATCACCCTGACAAGTGTGGTCTCTACTCCATGAGAAGGTCTGAACCCCGATTGGAATTTCCCCAAAATATTGTTGAAGTCCAGGTGTCTCTGTAGCCACACAGCCAGTGTCTTCTCAATCACCTTCCCTAAGAAAGGCAGATTGGTGTCCGGGCAATAATTAGTAAGCACTCCAACATATAGAGATGGTTTCTTGAGAAGGGTCAGACCTCCACGCATTTGAGGATGGCCGGCACCCTCACCTCCACGAAAGAGGTGTTAACAATGTCTGTCAATAAAGGTACCACCCCCTCAGCACACGCCTTCAGCAACCAAGACAGCACGGGACAGGGGTACGCGTGGTGGGACTAAATGATCCCAACAGCACACGGACTTCTTCGTCATCAACCACATTGAAGTCAACCAGGGGAATACAGTCCCTAGGACTCCACGGCTCTCCACATCGAAAGGCCCAATGAGCGCAGCCCAAATCCCTCTATCTTCTCCACAAAGAATGTAGAAAATTCCTCACACAACTCTATTGAAGAAACTGTAGATGAGATTGAGAGAGTCTGGATTCACCAGGCCATGCACCACCCGAAACAGTAATAGTAAACACCCAAATAGACCAGAGGTGGGCAACCTTTTGCCTCCTAAGGGCCACTTTGAAAATCAGTACAAGCTCCTAAGGTCACATAGAAGTTGGGAACAGGGATGCTTAAGAGGCGTGCTCAGGGTAGGAGGAGGAAGCGAAAGTCCAAATTATGAATCTAAGTCATGGATCCATCCTATTCCTTGTGTGCATGCACTCATCTCTGACCCCTTCCCCTAAGCTCACTCTTTCAGTGCTGGAATCAAGGGAAAGATCTATGAACTGCAAAGGGAGCAAATAAGAACTAGCCACAAGCCACATTTGGTCCTAAGCAGGGTAAAAATGCTTCCGCTTTCACCTTCCCAGGCTGTCGCATGTGAAACGAAAATGCTTTGCATTCTCGCAAGATCTTGCACATTCTCACTGAGGTTTCTGAGAATCTCGCAGGATTTGAGAAACTAAAAAAATGCTCTTGGTGGCCATTTTGCACATGCATGAGCGTTTTTTTAGGTTTCTATAAAATCTCATGAAATTCTCGAAAACTCCCAAGCACTCTGCACATGTACAAAATGGCTGCTGCAGTCATTCTGCACTTGTGCAACTGCCTGGCAGCCATTTTCAAGAATCTTGTGAGAATGGTGGTGAGAAAAGAGAATTGGTCACCTACTCTGGTGAATTCTTTTCTTCCTCTGCTATGCAGACAGTCCTCCGGTTGGGTAGCTCTACCTTTGACCAGCAGGTGGCAGAATAACTAGATGAATCTTTGTTCATGCGCCTCTCGAGCTACCTGCCCTGAAGGCATCATGAATTCCAAAGCGGAGGACTGATGTCCTTGTGACCTCGCCTATGCACAAAGTCCTGCCCTATGTCCAACTGAAAATTAACCTCAATAAGTGGTTGGACCCAACATTACTGATCCAACAGGGATCCGTGTACCGCTACCACCGCCGATGCTGTTCTCTGGGTGGGTCAGAGGACTGTCTGCGTAGCAAAGGAAGAAAAGAATTCACCACGGTAGGTGACCAATTCTCTTTTCTCCCCCTGCCGCAGACAGTCCTCCAATTGGGATATATATCCAAGCAGTAGAGAATCTAAGGAGGGAAAGAGACAGCTCCAGGGGACTCCAGCACCGCCTGAAGAACTCTCCTCCCAAAGGCAGCCTCAGCCGATTGAAAAGTGTTAAGTTTGTAATGCCTTACAAAAGTATGAATCGACGACCAAGTCGCCGCTTGGCAAATCTCATAAGAGGCTCTTGTCTTGAACGCATAAGAGGTGGCTGCCCCCCTGACAGAATGAGGCCAAATTGTGGGGGGGGGGGGGAACCTTACCCCTGGTCCTGTAAGCTTTGGATCTAGTCTGTTTCACCCATTTGGAGATTAAAGTTTTTGACACTTTTTCTCCCTTAATGCTAGCAGTACATTTTCGGAAATTCTGAGTTCTAATTAGATAAATTTTGAGGGCCCGGCACACATCTAATGTGTGCCATGTCTTTTCCCTCGGGTGCACAGGCTTGAGACAGAAGGAGGGCAAAACCACCTCCTGAGTCCTATGAAAAACAGAGTTGACCTTTGGAATGAAGACCTGATCAAGCCTCAGGGTAACTGACTGTTTATGAAAAATGCAAATAAATTTCTCCATCAATAGAGCCTCCAGCTCTGACATCCTCCTGGCTGAGGTAACTGCTATCAGAAAAGCCACCTTTAAAGATAACATATAAAGGGAAACATGTGCGAGAGGCTCGAAGGGAGCCCTAGTTAATGCATCCAGTACTATATTTGAGTCCCATGAGGGGTACCTGTGTACTACTGGAGGTGACAGATGCTTCATAGCCCTCAAAAACTGATGGATATGCCTGCGTGAGGAAATATTTCTGTTGCCCAGGGAGCCCAAAACAGAATTTATGGCAGAAGTCTGTCTGGCAAGGGTATTATGTCTGAGACCCTTTCCCAGTCCAGCTTGCAGGAAGTTTAGAATATGTGGGATACACGCCCTACAAGGGTCCAACCCCCTGTCCAAAGCCCAGAGAGAAAAAACCCTCCAGGTTGCCCTGTAGGATCACCTGGTTGCGGGACTTCGGGCCTCCAAAAGGGTCCTGAGCACTGCCCCCAAGTAGCCTCTCTTTCGAAGAGCTAGGCGTTCAACAACCAAGCTGTCAACTTTAGAGAGCTGGGCTTCTCGTGTAACAGGGAACCCTGAGAGAGCAGGCTGTGCACCTGAAGGAGCGGGTAAGGCTCCTGTGTGCCTCCCTTTGGTTTTGACATTATCATTACAAGTGCCCAATTTAATCTCTAATTGTAACCAAGAGGGCAGTCAGGACTTCTAAATGGACCATCTCGAGGTTTTTTGGGCCCCAAGATGGAAAGAAACCTTATCTGTATCTCTCCAAAGTTATATCTTGCAGCCACAGGTAGGTGCCAGGCGTGACAGACTCATCTCCTCACCTGGTAATTCAGAGATTCTGAATAATTATGCTCAGCTTATGACTGGTTTGCATACATTTTTACAGGGGCGGAGGTCGGCTACTTCAAAGAATACCCGACCAAAACAGCCGTGGTTTGATAAGGAATGTTGTGAGACCCGACACTCCCTGAAGGAGATGAATTATAGCTATAGGAATACTGGGGCAGTTATTTTGCCCCCTGAATATGTGGCATTAAGGACTAGATATAGGAATTTAATTAACAGAAAGAAAAGAGAATATGGGGATACCCTTTGGAGGTCTTTGCTTCAGGTGGTGGAAGCAAAGAATATTAGGAAATTCTGGCAGTTGGTAAATGGCTCTTTAGGTGGGCCTTGGAAACGTACAAGTACAGCAGTGATCTCGCCCTCAGTCTGGACAACTTATTATCAAGAACTATATAATGGTACTAGTGCAGCTAGCGCCACGAGGCAGGTCTCTGTTGTCCAGATTCTGGAGGAGGCCTCTTTGTGGTCTCCAGTCCAGGAGGAAGAGGTGGAGGGAATAATAGACTCCTTTAAAAACAATCGTGCTCCAGGTCTGGATCTAATAAAGGTGGAGTTTTTGAAGGCATATAAGACCTGGTGGATTCCTATTTTGACAACTATATTTACCACAATAAATAACAGCGGAGCTGTTCCTGAGGACTGGGGTAGGACTGCTATCATTCTAATATACAAGAAGGGTATTAAAACAGACCCAGTCAATTACAGGCCCATTAGCCTCTTTACGGTTATTTCCAAGGTGTATGCAAAGTACCTCTTGGGGAAACTGACTGAATGGATGGCGCAGTCTAAGGCAATATCGCCAGAGCAGGCAGGGTTCCAGCAGGGCTGCTCAACAATAGAGCAGTGTTATATTCTTTATTTCTTGGCGGCCAACTATAGGGCTCGTGGTGGAGCATTGTACGTGGTGTTCTTGGACCTCAGGGCGGCCTTCGACTCAGTCGATCGAGCCGCCCTGTGGGGCAAGCTACGGGCTTCGACCATAGATAAGCGTTTGCTGGCCTTAATATACTTTCTTTATGAGCACGCTTCCCTGGTGGTCAAAATTGACCAACAAGGCCACCTTACTCCCCCAGTTTCTACCACAGCAGGGGTGAGGCAGGGGTGCGTGTTGGCACCAGCCCTTTTTAACTATTTCATCAACGATGTTATTGATATTATGGCCGAACCACGTTTTTCTCCGCCAAAATTAGCTAGTCAGCCATTAGGCTGTCTTTGCTATGCCGACGATATAGCATTACTTTCTCAAACAAGAATTGGATTGTCTCGGCAGCTTCAGGCTTTTGCGTCTTTTTGTCATGAGAACTCCCTTACAATTAACCATGGGAAATCAAAGGTAATGGTATTTTCGTCCAAAGCAAAACTTCACTCATGGTTTATCGAGGGCTCCCCAATTCAACAGGTTCCCTCTTTTCGTTACCTGGGAGTTCTGTTCCACCGATCTGGTAGCTGGTGCAATCATGTAGCCAGGGTATTGAAAGCTGTGCAGAGTCCTGCTCAATCTATCAGTGGTCTCTTTCATAGGCAAGGGAGATCGGCGGTATTGCCAGCTTTACAAGTTTATGATAGTAATATCAGGTCCCAGCTTCTGTATGGAGCTCAATTGTGGGCGCCCTTCTACTCTTCACGGGTGGATGGGATCCAACTAAAGTTTCTGCGGAAGCTTATCAATGCCCCCCCGGGTACACCAGCAGCAGCAATTCATTTGGAGCTGGGCCAGAAGCCCTGGTCACAGGCTGCCAATGCAACCGCGCTAAAAGTTTGGCTCAAAATTTGCTCTGGCCAGGGATCCCAACTCTTGAAAGTGCTGAGGGAGGACCCCTTTTCCACCCAATGGGCTGGGAAAATCGACTTACATCTCAGAAAAATAGGGCTCTCGCCAGAGTATTTAAAATACAAATCCCAGGTGTCATACAAGGGGAAGATTCTTCTCCGTATGGAGGATATAGGATGACAGCTGGAGATTGGTGGGCTGAGAGGGACCCCCCATATCCGGGATTACCTGGAATGGGTTCCGAAGGCTGGGCAGGTCGCCAATTATCTGACTGCTCCAATCTCTGGAAGGGCCAAGCAGTTGTTTTATGCAGCAAGATTAAATGCTTTTCCTTCTGCTGTATTTGAGGGTCGAATGTGTGGCACACCATATGTGGAGCGAGTGTGTCCGTTCAATAATCTGGAGGTGGAGTCAATAGGCCATGTCCTTCTTCGTTGTCATTTATATGACAATCTAAGACTGGCTTTGTTGGGACCCACGTTGGAGGCCCACCCAGGTAGATCTGAACATGCGCTGATGGCCTTGTTACTTAATAGCTCAGATTCCGATGTGATTAAAAACACTGCTCATTTTTTAACGCATGCATTCCTGTATAGCAAATCATTCTTGCATTTTTTGCCCCCCCCCCTATAGACCAACTCGGAGGCCCAGTTGGGGAGATCTTAGAACCATAAAGATTGGGCTGGAGCTCAGTTTAACTGGGTGCAGTGCATCAGATTATTGATATGGAGCTAGATTTTATTTGCTGTATTTTATGTATTTTATTTATGTGTGATTAGTTTAAACTTGATAACTGTAACATATTGTTTTATATATTTATGCTTACTTTTGTCTTATGTATGGTACCAATGGTCTATGGCCACGTGATAAATTTATTCATTCATTCAGGCTCCTGTGTGCTCAGCTCCCTGAAGTCTGAGAACCACGGGCATCTTGGCCACCACGGGGCCACTAGTATTATCCATGCTCTCTCTCTCCTGACCTTTGCCACTGTCCTTGCCAGCAGGGGAATGGGAGGAAAGGTGTAGAGGAGACCAGGAGGTCACCTCTGATTCAAAACGTCTATGGCTGTGGCTCCCGCCGTCTGAGATATCACCATGAATTGTTCCACCTGTGAGTTCTCCCCGCTGATCGGATAGCCGAACACCCCTGCTATTTTCCAAAATACTTTCCTGTTCAGCGACCACTCGTAGGGGTCTAAGACCCTCCTGCTGAACCAGTCCGCCTGGCAATTGTCTGCACCCCTTATATGTAGGGCCTTCAGGGAAGCTAGATGGCACTGAGCCCACTTGAAAAGTCTCACGGCCTTCCTCTGGAGAGATCGAGATCTCGAACCTCCCTGATGGTTGACATAAGTTCTGGCTGTGGTGTTGTCCATGTATACAAGAACATGGTGGTCGAGGAGGAGAGTGGAGAACTGTTCCAACACTAGTTGAATCGCCCTGAGCTCCAGAAATTTTATACTTCTGAAGCGTTCCTTCAGAGACCAGGGGCCCTGGATGGATCTTCCCTCCATGTGCACCCCCCCAGCCCCTGAGGCTGGCGTCCGTAGTCACCACCTTCCTGGTCGGCTCAATTAAGGACACCCCCTCTGAAAAGATTTCCTTGTTTAACCACCAAGACATGGATGACTTGGGGGGAGGATAGTTACCCAAGGATTTCCCCCTAGAGTGAGCTCTCTTTGGAAAGAAATGAGCCGCTGCTGCAAGGGTCTTAGGTTGCAGCGTGCCCACCGTACCTGACGGGAGCACGAAACCATTAACCCCAGTAACCTTGCTAGTGTCTTGAGTCTGAGTCTCTGGTTGGCTCGTAGAAGGAGAACTAGGGACCGAACTTTCTCCCTTCTCTCTTCCGGTACAAACACAGCATCTAAGGCAGTATCTATGATGACTTCTAGATGCTCTATCCTGTGACATGGAGTTAACTGGCTCTTGGAGAGGTTCACTACAAACCTGTGGGTTTCCAGATAATTAATCACCCTGGAGACATCCCTGGTCGCTCTCTCCTGAGAGGGTGCTCTGATCAGGAGATCGTCCAGGTAGGGAAAGATGTGAATTCCCTCCTCGCGGAGGTTCGCTATTAACGTGACGAGGATCTTGGTAAAAGTCCTGGGAGCTGAGGAGAGGCCGAAAGGCAGCACCCTGAATTGCCAATGGCCATGGCCGAAGGCAAAGCGGAGCCATTGTCTGTGGACCTGAAGGATTGGAATGTGGAGGTAGGCCTCCCTCAGGTCCAGGGAAGCCAACCAATCCCCCTTTGAGAGACTCTGGAAAAGGCTGTTTCCATTTTGAATTTCTGAGGTCTTATCCAATTGTTTAGATGTTTTAGGTCTAAGACCGCTCTCCATTTGCCTTTTTTTGGTACCAAGAAAATTATCAAGTAGAGTCCTAATCCTCTCTCGCACTGTGGCACTTCCTCTATTGCCCCTATGGACAACAATCTTTTTATTTCTGTGGCCAGAGCCGAACATTTTTTTTTTGGGGTGGGGGGTCTTTGGAGACTAGAGAGGGAAGGAACCTGCTCCTTGAGGTTCTCAGGAGCTCCAACGCATAGCCTTGCCGTGCTATTTGCAAGACTCATGCGTCTGAAATTGATGTTTCCCAAACTCCGCAGAAAAGTTGCAGCCTACCCCCTATGTCTACCTCCCCCTGCGAGTCATGCTTGCTTGGCTGACTCAGCGTTGACCGACTCGCGTTGTCTGCCCCAGTCAAAGCGGCACTGGCTCTACCCCCTGAAATGAAAGGGCTGCCTGGAGTATTCCCTATCCTGAAACTGATTGCGTCTGTGAAAGGAGGGGTTGGAGTTCCCAAATTTAAAGGATGGGGCTCGAAAAGACTTTTTCTTTGTCCCAACTTGCTGCAGCATTTTAGATTTTGTTTTATCATTGACNCTCTGTCAAGACATTGTCTAGGCAAGTGCCAAACAACTTAAATCCCTTATAGGGGCCAGCCACCAGTAGATTTTTTGCCATGGCATCCCCCTGCCAGGACCTCAGCCAAACTCACCTCCTGGTCCCAATGTCCCGGGAAACTGCCCGGGCTGACCAGGCTAGAGCATCAGCATTGGCATCAGTCAGAAGGGAACTAGCTAGCATGACCCAAGAAGACAGGACCTTAGATCTCTTCTCAGAAATCTTCTCTGATTGTAATTCCTGTAACCAAGCAATGTTGGCCCTGGCCACATACAAGGCTAGAATATTTATTCTTAGAGAAATGGAAGAGGCTTCAAGGCCCTTTCTCAGGACTCCCTCGATGGTTCTATCAGAGGGGTCCTTGGGATAACATTCTCCTTCCGTTGGAAACACCATCTGTCTTGCCAGAAAGGCAGCAGCTGCATCCACTTTCGGCTTTTTAAATAACCCTTCCTTCCTTCTGGAAAAAGTATAAAGGGCCTCCTGAGTTTTGTTCATCCTACAAACCTTCGCAGGAGTCTTCCACTCTGCCAACACAAATTTTTCAAATGCCTTGTCCAGGGGAATGCCAGTATCCCTTCCTTGAATGGAGGGAATGAGCAGTCTATCATCCTCCTGCTCGGAGTCTGAAGACTGGTCCTTGGCGGGCTTTTCCTCAAGCTGTAACATCTTGATTACCTGGGCCATGAATTTCTCCCGAAAATTAATAGGGAAATGCCTGTCCTGGTCCCTACTAGTTTGGGGAAAATCCTGCCATTCCCCCTCCTCAAACTCTGAGGGATAAGGGGAATTGGAGCCCGAGTCTGAAAGCAGGATCTCGGAGCCCTGTGTCCCTCGCTTCTTGCCTTCACCCTCAGGCAAGCTACTGCAGGCCAAGGACTGAGGAGAGCTCAACAGGCAGGAAACGGAGCCCCCTGATGGCCGTGAAGTTCTTCCTACCCTTTTAGATATTTTCTTTTTTGGCCTACAGGCCTTGTCTACTCCCGGAGAGCCCGCTCTCCTTTCCCCCTGTTTCTCACACAGCCAAGATAACGAGTCCATGATCTTCCCCATGGTGGAGTTTAGGGCTTGGAAAGCTCCCCGCTGCTCCCGGGGCGGTTGAGGGCGAGAGCGCCGCTGGTTCTCCTTGCGAGGAGACCTGCCATGGAAGACAAAGGGGCAAGGCATCTCTCAGGAGCTCCCCACTCTCGGGCTACTGCGTGAGAGCCGGCCGGGGTTCTAGTGCCTTTGTTCCCCCTTGGCCCTGTCAGTAGCGCTGTAGAAACCGCCCTAGCTTTTCGAGTCTTCAACAAACACGACCTGCCAGTCCGCAGGCAGAAGAACGAACTGGTGCCCTCAGGGCAGGTAGCTCAAGACACGCATGAGCAAAGATTCATCTAGTTCTTCTGCCACCTGCTGGTCAAACGTAGAGCTACCCAACCGGAGGACTGTCTGCGGCAGGGGGAGAAGCCCGATTCTCACAACATTCTCGACCTAGAAAATCTCATCGAGAAGCCTGTTCTCGACAAGATTTTCAAGAAGAT
Source organism: Sphenodon punctatus (assembly GCA_003113815.1). Taxonomy (NCBI): domain Eukaryota; kingdom Metazoa; phylum Chordata; class Lepidosauria; order Sphenodontia; family Sphenodontidae; genus Sphenodon; species Sphenodon punctatus. Next base: position 1,840,683 of record QEPC01004745.1, read on the forward strand.
AGAGGGTGAGTTTCAGTCCTACAATTAACCCCACCCAAAGCTCTGTTCTTTCAAAGTCATGCCTCCTATTAATCAAAGGATAAAACAACCAAGCACTGATAATCATGTACTAAATGTAGTGTTTAAATTGCACTGAAAGAGTAGCTTAGGAGAAGGGGCCGGAGATGAGAGCATGCACACAATCAATAGTTTACATTTGTCTGAATAAAGGTTTCTTCAGCTTTTTTTTTTGGTTAAGCTTTCTTCCCTTATTGGCCCTTTCTAGCATCCCTCTGCCCACTTGCAATACTGTCATTACCACTGAGATGACCTTACTTCTAGCTTCCTATTTGTCATGCTTCTTTCTGCTCCCTATATGCCCTTCTCTGGTTATGTATTGTACATTCTGCCTCCTCCTCCTCTACATTTCCCATCACTACTATCTTCTTCCAATTCTCTCCCCCAAATCTGTCTCATATATATACACATTAGATATACACACACACTACACATTTTTTCCTAATTTATCCCATCCGTCTCATCTCATCCACGTTTGTAGCCATGCTCCCACTCAACACACATCCAACTCACTGCCATCTGTTTACACAAAAGGCTTTGAAATTTTGCCAGACATTTAGTAGCCAGAGGACCAAACATACTACACAAAGGCTGCGATGAGAGATGAGGAAAGTAGTATTTTCACTGTCAGCAGCAATGCCCATGTGGCAACTCAATCCTGTCCTCCAGCCACAAGGAAAGGGGAAGATGCTATTTATAATTATTAGACTTCTTTCTTTTGTATCAACTTCTGATTTGTAAGCATTAAATCTGAAATCCTTTCTCCAGCTATGCCCTTTCACAGGTTGCTGGCAGATGGAATAAATTTACCCCAAACCTTCTGGTTGTTATTAATTATTATTATTATTACTTATATAGTGTATGCAATGTACCTGGCACTGTACAATCAATAGTTACGGACAGGTCCCTACCCCTAAAGGGCTTACAATCTAAGAGACAAGAGAGGGGGAGACAAGGGAGAGGTGAACATCAGGAGACACAAGGGTACATTCATGAGGTTGAAAAGTTGCAGGCTCACGTGCTTCACTGAGTTACAGGGAACTAGATTCTGAGTGAGGGGGGAAAGGATGCAGTTTCACTCATGACAAACTAAGGGAGGCCTGAAGGAAGAGGTGGGTTTTCAGGAGAGATTTGAAAGTTGGAGTGAACGTATCCAGGAAGGGAGTTCCAGGCATGAGGGCCCGCAAGCAAGAAGGGCCGAAGACATTTAGAGAAGCAAGGGTGTCACAAGCAGGTGAGGGTGGGGGCAGAGGAGAAGTGAAGCTCCCGGGCAGGAGTGTGGTGGAATACAAGAGCAGAGAGATATGAGGGCGCAAGGCCATGAAGAGCCTTGAAGGTGAAGCTTGTGCTGACTGCGTTCCTGTAAAGGAAGCCAGTGTAGAGCAGAGAGATAGGGCTGAATGTGGTCAAAGCGATGGGCAAGATGCTATCATGACGACAGGTGGGGCTCACAGAGGCTGCAAAAGGGGGCGAGAATGTGTTCCCAGTCTTCCACCTATGTTCTTGGCCAGACTTCCAGTAGCAACCTCCCCACCACCACCTCAAAAAAAAGTTGGGTGGAAGGAAGGAAAGGAGAGAGTGCTACTTCAAAAGCACCTGATTTTAAGTCCTCCAATCCAAGCATCAAAACTTACTCAGCCAGCATTCTCCTGCTGCATCTTGGCACGGTATGAGAAGCAATGTACAACATTTTCAGACAAGCGCCTCCCCACCCAGTACCCACCATGCTTGTGTGAAAATCCCACTGGTAACCAATGGTTAACTAGTGAATGCTGAGTGGGTATTGGGTAATGTGCTTGTCTGAAAACAGTCACAGACATGCCTTATGTCCAACCACTGCCATTTACCCCCTCTATAAGCCAATAGATCAGCAAACAGGGGGCATGATTTAGGATACAGTTACTAAAAAGTCAGCAAGCACTGTCCTAGAACACAGAAACATACTGATAATGACAGGTGTAAACTGGCAATGCAGATGTAAATTCCGCATACCCCTGTTAAATTTGGTATGAAAAAAAACTGGAGAAAGTTTCCAAATTGGTAAAAGTCGTTAAAACCTTTGTTCAGATTCTGAATACAATTTTAAAAAATACAGCACAAGCTATATTTTAATCTAAACCAACTAGCTTAAAACATATTTGTTAAGAGCAAACTCGCCCTCCACGATAAAGGCGAGGGGTTTTGGCGCCCCCCCTCGTGGGAGGAAGGGGACAAGGAAGCGTGCTGGGCCGCTGTCTGCGGCACCGCAAGTCGGGAGGGAGAGGCCGCATGAGAAGAAAAGCGCCCAGGAGTCTCGCGAGAGGCGCAGACTCCCGGACACCATCTTAGAACTCCCTGCTTGCCGCCTCATTGCGATCCAGGCAGCGAGCAGTGAAGCTGTGCACCCACCCGCCCCCGCCCCCTTTTAAAGGCAACACTCTGAGGGCTAACTGGTCGCTAATTTGGACCGGAAAGGAATTTTCCTCGAACCTAATTGGACTTTGAAGGTAAAGGGTTTTTCGCCTTTCCCGGAGTGACTTGCTGATTCGGCCTAGGGGGTGATGGGGCAAATTGCCGGTGGTAGGTCGTAATTGTCGCACTCTGGCGGAGGGGTTAGATCAAAAAATTATCGTTTAAAAAGTTAAATTAGTTAGCATAGGATGGTTACTAATATCTCCTTAAGAGATTGGCATCCATGCATCGGCACACAATGTGGCACACAGCATGGTCAGCCCAAGGGTGAGGAACGAACGGCCGGCCCCGCTGGGAGGACCGTGTGCCAACCAGGGGGTGATGGTGTGTTCACCCTTGTTTAGCCCCGAAGAGGGGTATAGATACGAGCAACCCGCCCCGGCCCGAGGAAACTTAGCCATAAGGGCAGGGTGTAAGTTGCAAGTTGGGAAGTTAGGCCACAGGAGGTTCACTTAGAGTCAACCAAAGACGGAAGTAGGAGGGCCAGGAGAATTGCCGGTAGGGACAGTAGCCTCCTGTGGCGGGGATGTGATAGTTAAGAGAAGATAGGACCCCAGTTTAAGGGGGGAAATGGGGCGGTGGCCCCTTGCCCCCTTTTTTATGGTTATAAATAATTAATAAAGAGTGCGGCTGTTCAAACCCATGGAATGTGTCCTTGTCTTCTTCCGGGGTGCGTCGACAATGTGAGTATTCTGCTTTGTAGTATGATGAGGAATGGTGACACACAATTAAGTTTCGGTACAGAAAAGGTGTGTGGGATTCTAAACCTTCTTACAGATTTCTCCAGAGAAACTAGGCAATAAAATGGATGAGGAAAGTAAACTGCTTTGCTAAAAGAAAAGAGAAAATACAGTATTCTAGGCATCTCAGACTGGCTTCAATCCAACTAAAAATATAAATCTGGAGCTAATATTTTATTTTCCAGCAGTGAATTTACATGGTAATTACACATCCATTTAGATGGCAAATATGCACAACGACAAATGTCGACATATCCTTGCTTTTTCATAAGAGTATTATGATCCACCCAGGATTATCCCCCACCTGTTATCTGCAAACTCCCAATTTACTGTAATCAAGCCAAGAACGTGTACCTGAGCTCTCGCATCCTCAAGAATGTTGCATCCCTTGTCTCTCCCTCTGTTGCCCCTTCCCTGTCTCCCCTCCCTGTCCTTAGATTGTAAGCTCTCGGGCAGGGACCGTGTCTATCTTATTCTTTGTAAAGCGTCAGGTACATCGCTGGTGCTATATAAATGCTAATAATAATAATAATAATAATAATAATAAAAAAAAAAAAATTAATAATACGATATCAGATATCATGTTGTGCAATTGTAGCTCAGCTGTAACCTCACAAGAAATATGTAAATAACTAAATACTGAAGAGATTAATCTAAGCATGTCAATAAGGGATTTCTGTACTGAGATTTTGTCTGTAATAGAGAAATAACAATGTATTCCAAACTGTAGGTTTAAAGTGCCTTTAACCCTCATCTTCTGTGTTTGGGGGGGAGGGAAGGGGGGGGGGGGGGGAAGACATTACATGGGTCTTGGGGTAGATTTTTACCCCAGTTTTTTGGCACTTACATTGCCTGAATGCGCAAACTAACATGAAATGTGACGGGGTACCAGGCTGGGGTAGAAATCTACCCCATGGTAAAACCTGCGTGCAGATAGATGTCCTAAGAGGGCAAAGTTGGAGAGCCACTAACTTGCAAGTTTTTGTAAGAGACGTGCACCCAGGATAGGAAAATCCCACAAGACAGAAGATAAACGTTTTAAAAGAAACATTGCCAAAAAATGTTATGTTTTCATAAATAATCCTTTCCCTCTGTCACTATGCTAGTGTTAGCAGTCTAAACAGACGCCTATTGTATGACCTTCAAATGCAAGTCTGGCTCTCTCTTTGATATCATACTAGATGACATGTCATACAAAGAATATCATAAATTGGTCATAAATTCCTCTGAATAGCTTGATTGGAGGGGTAGTGAGTGGGATTTATAGAAGGGTAAAGTCTAATAAGGATACAAATAGTGAACATAGAGGAGCTAGTGAAAGAGGTTAGATAATTTTCCAAAATATAGTCAAAACAGAATGTAGGTTTTGAGATTAGAGCATGCTGCATCGGCAGCACAGAGTGTGAACCACCTCATTCTGCAGTCTCTGAATCAATGGCTAAAGATACACTGAGTTCAATGGGATCGAGATAGCTCTCCAGTAATTGTCATTGACTAAATATATTTAAAATATTTTACCACATATAACATGCAAAAGATGACCGATTTAAAAATGCACAGTATAGCCTCAACTACAGCTTTCCTCACCAAAGGAATTTAATCAGTTGAAAATGGGTGAGGCTTACAACAGTTCCTAAAGGTTTCCTCTTACAATGCAATGAGCACACTAGTCTTTTCAGGTGAAAACTGCATGCTTAAGAGGCATGTTAGGAGTGCTTTGCATATTGCAGTATTGGGCCATAAATGATTTAGGAGCATGAGTAGTAATGGAACATGTGCCCTTATATTATTTAGGCAGTTTTGGAAATCCATTCCATTAATTAAGTTCTGGGATAACTATCAATCAGTAAATGGTTACAGAAAAAAGAACTCATTCTTAATGGTTTGAAACAACATTATACACCATCTGCTGGCATAAGCAGAAGCAGCATTGATAGATACTAATCTAGAAAGGGACATCAAACAACATTATAATGAAGAGACACCATCATGGCTCCTGGACTTTTAGCCATGTAGTCCATATAGGATTTAAGTGTATTAAGTTATTAATAACTTAACTTATTCAGTTATTATAACAATAATAATAAATATTTTTATAGCACCCCTCTACCAAATTGCTTCCTTCTCTATACCCTGTCTTGGTCTCTCCAGTCAAGCTAGAGCAGACTTCTGGATATGCCCTCCGTGCATCAAGTATGGCTAGTGAAGGCATGAGCAAAGATGTTCTCTGTGGCCATTATGTTCTTCCTTTTCCCTTCTCTCTAGCTTCTGCCAGATGTCAAGCCTGTGTGTCTTCCAGAAATGATGTAAAACATCTTTGTCCAAGTGTACTTTTGGTAGCCAGGGATGGGTTGTGAAGTAAGGATATATTTTAATTGGTTTTACTGATTTTTAATGTCTCTCTCTGGTTTTATCTGAAACCTGTCCTTACCCCATAGCTTTGCAATAGGGCAGGATAAAAATGCACATTCATTTAAAAAAAAAAAAAAATTAAAGAAAGATTCTATATTCTGTTTTAGTAGCAATATATGAATGAAATAGAAGGTAGAAATTACGTGGAGAATTCAGACTGCTAAATCGTGTTATCATGCCCTAAATAAGATCTTCATGTGTAAGACCACAACTAGAACATACACAATCGAGCTGTACCAAACAATAATAATATCCATATTGATGTATGGGGCTGAATCTTGGTCACCTACAAAACAACTGAAAAAAGACTGATGAAATTTGGGAAGATTTTGGACCTATTAAAGAAAATGATGTCTGGAGAAGAACAAACAAAGAGGTACATAGCATATTTATTTATTTTTTATTTATTTAAATGTATAAATAAGAGGCTCAGGGTGGCTTACAATCCATAAAAAAACCAACCGAAAAGCCCCCCCTAAAACCTCCACAAAACTCACCCAATACCACCTTCCCACCCAACCCCCTCCCACACACCTACCCCAAAACCACCCACCAAACCCCATCCCAATCCCCTATTCCTCCCGCCAAATGCCTTTTCAAATAAAAAAGTCTTACACTGCCTCTGGAAGACGCTCAGGTTCAGGCTCAAACAAACCTCCAGGGGAAGGGAATTTCAAAGCACTGGAGCAGCAACTGAGAATGCTCCCTGCAAGCCCTTGTCGTATGAACAAAGCTAACAGACAGTACCCACAGGAAGGCACTTCCAGCTGATCGCAGGGGCCGCAATGGGACATGGAAGGACAGGTGATAGTGGGAGTGAGAGACATAGGAGACATGAAGGAAAAATTACTGTAGTGGCTTGGAGATTAGGGATGGGTGAACAGAACAGAGTTTGGAAATTTGGTTTGGTTCAGTTCGGATATTCGGTTCAGTCGACCGAACTATTCGAGTTTGATCCGAACTTCCGAACAAAGTTCAGAAATTCAAACCCCATTGAACTAAATGGAATATTATCTTTTAGGGATGGGTGAACAGAGCCGAGTTTGGAAATTCGCTTCAGTTAAAAAATCGAGTTCGGTTCGGAAGTTCAGTTCGGTCGACCAAACTGGTCGAGTTCGGTCCGAACTCTGAATTTCCTAACCGTGTTTGCCCATCCCTATTGGACATATTGTGTGTATGGATAATAAGAGGGCTATGAGAAAAAAATCTTTGAAAGACCACCACGTTATACTCTACTGTGGAAATACCTCATTCTTGATCAAAGGAGTGTGCGAAGAAAGATCTAGAGAACTTGGGAGGGAAAAAAATAGAGGAAATAGCACTACTCTGAAACTTCTGGAGAACACTTGAAAATATGGCCATGAACCAACTTGATTGTTAGTACTGTAAGAAGAACGTTGTTGATGAAAGCCAGGAATTTCCTGAAAAACAGATTTCTTGAAACAGTTTACAGTAATTCATTTTGGAATAAATAATTTGCACTTTTTCCACTTAAATTTCAAAAGAAAAGGAAGTTTAATGCACCAATGGATAAGATCACAGCGCTTTAGCATATGCTGAAATTTTACGTAAGGCTTAGTAATAAACTGCCAAGAGAGACAGAATTATTTCAGTTAGTGTCATCAATACCCTTTCTATGGTGCACAGTCTCTATATTTTTATTACTCCCCCTGTGCCTGGCCAAATAACGATCTGTGGAATCAAACTAACTCAACCTCATATCATGCAAATTAGGGATATTCTTGAAACCCATGAAGAAATGTCAGTGGGTGCAGAATACAGTTCACTAGCACCTACGTGAGTCATTATTGAGACCATCATGACCATGTGCTTGTGCTCATACCATTCTACTGACTTCCCATTTGCTTTTGAACCTAAATGAAAACATGCTTTAATCTGTGAAGTGCTGCATAATCAGGTATGGGTATCGGAGTAATGAGGTCCACTCTCACTACAACAGGTAAGAACAGCAGCTGAAATCTGCTTTTGGTTTAAGAGAATTCCACAACCAGAGTCAGGGGTCTCACACTCAAGTGTCTCTAAAATCAGTGCCTTTTTAGATTCCACCCTCCCAGAAGTACCTCACATTCCTACCAAAATAAATAAATGAGTTCCTCATATGCACCAGACGTACGCTTGGTGCAACTAAGTTAGATTCAGAAAAAGCCTTCTATCCACAATCCATCCCAATTACATGGGCAATCCGTGATCAAGCTAGTCCTAAACACAAGATAATGCAGCATCTAGGCTAATCTAAAATGCGTATGTGGTTGGCAGCCTCAAAGGAATAATCTAGACTGACAACTCAGGATTGCTTGAAACTGGCTCTGAATCAGATCTCAATCATCTTTGTGCTACTCCCATAATGGATATAAACAAAATACGAGCCAGGATCTGGCTCAACGTTAATGTTACCTGAGAGTGGTTTTGTGACATTTGCAAGTTTGTAATTAAGCACCTGCAGTAGCTGTTACAACTAAATGATTAAATTCCTGTCAATCAGAACTCTCAAATGAAAAAGAAAATCCATCACAGGTTTATCTCTTTACTACCAGAACAAATCCACTCTTTATGAAAAAGTCTAAGCAGCAAACAGATGATGATGTTTTTTTAAATGAGTTAATAGTTTATGTATACACAGCATCCTCTTCCTAATAAAGATAGCAATATATCCTGACTAATATCTTCCATATAAAAGTAGTTATTTTCTAACTCACACATACACGTGTCTAGTTTTACAGCAATTAAAAACAATAGGAAAAAGCCATTCTTTTGCCTAGGATGACCTAAATGGTGTTGGGATGGGCTGAATTAAATAACCTTTAAAAAGATACTTGGAAATTATGATTCACAGAATTACCAGCACACAGAGAACTTGTAAAGAGCCTCCTGCTGAAAAAGTTATAACTTATAGCTTAAGATCTGTAGCATATAATTTAACTACAGAAAGTAGAACTAGGCAGCTGTGCCAAACATTCCTGCTGAGAAGTACAATCATGAGCTGCCAAAAATAACTCACTTGTCCTTAGTAAACAAAGCTATCTGCTGAAGTGAGTTTTCTGAACCATTTTTCTTGAAGCTAAAATCGATCACATGTATAGGTGCGATAAGCACTATAGCAACATCTGTATTTAAGTTAGAGGGCAAATTCATGTAATTTGTCCTATTGTAAACTGAACATATTATGGGGGGAAATAGCAGCAATTAGAACAGCAGTGTGGCTACTCTATGATGAAACAGACTTGGATCATGTAACGTCATGTTTATGCTTTGAAAGGTTCCCCCCTCTCACCCAACCCCATCCCACCCTACAGATTCTTAAGTCCACAAAGTTTCTAAAGAGGCAGGAAGTACTGTTGGGATGGACAGTCATGGTAAGCAGGGGTCATTTCACTGGTGCAAAGTTCTGCTGCTGCTCTCTATAGCATATAGTTGCAGTAGCAAATATATGCCATTACACTCAACTACAAAAGATTATCCTACTGGTCTAATGTGCATGGGGCATTATGCCAAATAGCAAAAAGAGGGTCTTGTGGCACCTTAAAGGCTAACAAGAAAATTTCTTTATTTTGGCATGAACTTTCATCAACAAGAGCTGACTTCCTCAGATGCATTTGTTCATTCTATAGTTCTGACTCTTTACGGGCCTGAGAGAGGGCCTTGAAAGCTTGCACATTCACCAACAGTAGCTGGTGCAAAAAAAATAAAATCATTTGAATTACTTTGTGCGTTTTCAGACAAGACACTCCCCACCCACCTCCTACCCACTATACATATTACAGGGCACCCATCGGGCAACATTGCAGCTCTGCAACATGTATAATGGGTGGGGAGTAGAGAGTGTCTTGTCTGTGAATGCCCAAAGTCTCTGTCCTTCACATTTGAAACTAGCATGGCACCAGTGGCAATCAATCACTCTCCCTTGACAGGAGACTATTATAGCATCCTGGTTCTCAGCCCAAATTTAAGTGGCAGGGAAGTAGTTAAACTTACCTATTTCCAGAAGAGTAGCCATGTTAGTCTATAGTTCTAACACAGCAAGAGAGTCTTGTGGCACCTTAAATACTAACAAGAAAATCTCTTTATTTTGGCATGAACTTTCGGCAGCAAGAGCTGATGCATCCAAGGAATATAAATGCATCCTGGCAATATAATAGCTGACAAGTTACCAACCACCACAGTTCAATGAATGCTGTCTGAAATTCACCCTGCCTAAAATGTAGTCCAAGTATTTATGTGGATGGAGGAGACAGGATGGTAGAGAAGGTAGAGCAAGGCCACCCCTAGGAAACATCTATACACAAGACTCTTGTAGCAGCCACTGCAGATTAAAGTCTACAGCAGGGGGGTTCTCAACCTTTTTTCACTTACGGAACCCTAACAAAATTTTGTATGGAGGCGGGGACCCCCCATGCCCCAGCCCCTCTAGATCAGGTTCCAGACCCCAGACACCCACCCCC
>QEPC01004745.1:1850895-1870190 GCA_003113815.1 Sphenodon punctatus
GCGGCGGCGCCCGCGCTTGTTTCCAAAAAAGCCGGCAGCCCATTCCACACGAGACGCTGCCGCCGAATACGCGCATGTGCGGCCCGACGCGCATCCATTTCCGGCCGCGTCTGACCAGCCTCGATCGCCGACCCGGTCAGTTCGCGCACGGAAATGGATGCGCGTCGGCCGCGCATGCGCGTATTCGGCGGCAGCGTCTCGTGTAGAACGGGCTGCCGGCTTTTTAAAGAAACAAGCGCGGGCGACGCCGCGCTCGTCTAAAAACGGCCTCAGATCTCCTACTGCAGAGTTGGGTTCTGCAGTGATCCCAGCTGGGGCAGCGCTCCTCTTCCTCCTCCCCCCCCCGCCCCCAGCTAAAAGGACTTTGAAACTTACAAGGTTTGAGGGTGCAGCAGCTGTAGCTCGCATGAGGACCCCTTCTTGACCCTTAGCCTCATGCCTCCACACTGCCGAGGGCTGCCGTTATTCCTGCCTGGAAGTCATGAGATCATGACTTCCGAGGGAAGGGGGTGAAAAGCAACCAGCACTGCGGGCAGTGTCTCAAATACTGGTACTGTGCTCTGGCAGCAAGGGGAGGAGATGTGGTGATGTGGCCCCGTGAAGAAGCCTCCCAGCTGCAGGACTGCCTCCAGGCTGGGCCAAGTCTTTCACCGGAACCCCTGGATATGCTCTGACCACAGGTTGAGAACCACTGGTTTAAAATTATGCCCAGAATCCTTCCACACTGATTGTGCAGGACACTACTGCTGACTGTGTGGATGTGGAACCATGGTCCACTAGGGCTGAAGCGGTAACTCCTTTTTCCATTCTGCTATTTCATTCCGCCATTGCAGAATTGCCCATGACGTTCCACAGCTTTTCTGCTAGCATTCCGCTAATTCTGCCGGCATTCCACTAATTCGGAAACTGTCGGAATAATCGCGGAAACTGTTGGAACAAGCATTTTTCACTACTTCACAGTGCTGGTGGAAATTACAGAAGATAGAAACAGTCGGAAAAAACATTATTCTGCTATTTTCTCAGTGTTTGGAAGTAGCGGAACGGCGGAATTAGCAGAATGAAAGTAGCAGAATTAACGTCTCTATCTCATCATGCCGCTCGTTGCGGAAGAGCTTTTTCCATAGGAAAAAGTTACCACAACGGCTTGCCCCTTCAGCCCTATGGTCCACCCACAATGTAGCCTTCCATTTATTTCTCCAATTTTTACCCTGCCTTTCCCAAACACAAAGTAGCTTACAAATATATAAAACAGCATATAAAAACATAAAAACAACAATAAAAATTCCAACCTCCCAAACAACCTTTCTTTCACCCCTCTCCAAAGCGTGCCCCACCCTGGTAACCCAACAAAACTTCCCAACCAACCTCTAGCCTTCCCTCGACAAATGCCTTTTAACCAACAAAAAAAAAAACCCACCTTCAGAAGATGCTCAAACAAACCTCTGGGGTAAGGGAGTTCCATAAAAGTGGAGCAGCGACTGGAGGCCCTCTTGCGCACCCCCGTCCTACGAAAAAGAGTAGTAGCTGGAACCTGCAAGAGGGCACTTCTGGCCAACCACAGGGGTCGTAATGGAACATGGAAGGACAGGCAGGTCTTCAGATAAGTGGAGCCAATACTGTTGAGGGTTCTAAAGGTCAACACCAGCACCCTGAATTGTGCCTGGAAGACTAGAAGCAGCAAGTGCAGACTTCAGAACACTGGTGTAATATGCTCCCTCAGACTCATCCCCCAAAAGGAGCGGAGCCATCACATTCTGTACCAGCTGCAGCCCTCCAAACAGTCACCAAGGGCAGCCCCACATAGAGCACATTGCAGTAACGTAGCCTCAACATGATGAAAGCATAAATGACCGTGGCCAGATCAGAGTCAGAAAAAAAAGGCTGCAGTCTCCTCACCAGATGGAGTTGGTGAAAAGTGCTCCTGGTCACCAATGCAACCTGAAGATCCAGGTGCAGCGAAGGATACAGCAGCACTTTAAGGCTGCAAATCTGACTGAGCAGAGGGGGCCAGAATCCATCAATAAACAGGAGTCTCAATCCCCTCTAGGTCACAAGGCCAGCCAACCATCATCACTTCAGTCTTGTCAGGATTCAGCTACAATCAGCTCACCCACATTCAGTCCCCGACCGTAGCCAGGCACTAGGTAATCACCAAGCTTGCAGGACCTGGGTCCGATGAAAAGGAGAGGCTATATCCATCTACATCTATAGGTAACAATTTGTGAGAGCATAGCCCCACTCCTTTTTATTATGTACTCCCTAACCTGGCTATGTCAATTTATCATAGGGATATTTAATACAGTATACATGAGTGATACATCGAGTTTCCAGAGCTCTCTGGGGGATTTACTACTGAATTTAGCAGTTCCTCTCTCAATGACCTGGTCGTTTTATGGAATGACATCTTTACCATGGCTATCAACATGGTTGCACCCAGACATCCACTCCCTGCACTGTGACAGCACAGGTCCCTCTGGTTTACAGAGGACCTGAGATGGCTGAAGCAGGAGGGCAGGCAGTTCAAGAGCAGCTGGCACTCAACTCATGCTGACGCCAACCAATGTCGGCATAGATCATTTTTAAAGGCGTATGCTGTGGCTGTGCTGGAGGCAAAGAAAGCTTTCTTCTCTGCTATCATAGAGTTTGGCCTGGTTAATCCAGTCTGCCTCCGCCCGCTGTGACATTTGTATTAACTATTTTGCAGACAAAACCATTTGTATTCACCACAACTTGGGTGCTGCTATTTTGTTAGCAGAATCAGACTTTGAGGTGATGGAAGATTAGTCTTGTCCTGTTTATTTGGCTCAGTTTCAATTAGTATCAACCACAGATGTGGGGGAGGAGCTTGAAGCAGTGAGAGCAACCAGATGTGACCTAAATCCGTGTCCATCCTAGCTGGTGAAAGCCAGCCAGCCAGGAGATGCTGGGGCTGTTGCTGGCTGAGGTTGTCAATACCTCCCTTCGGAAGAGTATGGTGTTGGATGTTCTTTAAACTGAGGTTGCCCAGTCTGTGCTTAAGAAGGTTTCTTTGGACACTGACTTCTCAGCCAGCTGTCAGCCTGTCTCTAATCTTCCCCTTTTAGGGAAGGTTATTAAAATGGGTGGTTGTCTGACAGCTTCAGGCTCATCTTGATATCATCAGATTCCTGGATCCACTTCAGGCAGGCTTTCACCCTGGGTATTACACGAAGACCGTGCCTTAGACCTTGGTCAATAACCTGCCTGCACCTGGCGATTGACAAGGGGAATTCTGCCCTGTTCATCCTGTTTGGTATTTTTGGTGGCCTTTAATACAGTTGATCACAAGGTGTTGTTGACATGAGTGAGGGATTTGGCGGGGGTGCACATGACCACTCTTTAGTGGTTCCTCTGCTTCCTGACAGGGAGGTCCCAAAGAGTGGTGATGGGTGATTGCTCGTCGTCCTCTTGGGACCTCCCATGTGTGGATCCGCAGGGTTCTATTCTGTCTCTTCTCTTGTTCAACTTGTATATTAGGATGCTGGGAAAGGCCATTCAGATGTTTGGGGTCAAGTGCTATCAGTATGCTGATCACACCCAGCTCTACCTCTCTTTTTCATCCGACCCACGCCCTGCAATCTCAGTGCTTACCCAACGCCTGGCTGCTGCCAGGGACTGAATGAGGATGAGCCAATTGAAGCTGAATCCAAACAAGACTGAGGTGACAATGGTTGGCTGCCCTTGTGACCACCTGGAGGGAATTGGGACTCCTGTTATTTACCAAATCAGGCCCCTCTGGTCAATCAGATTCACAATCTTAGAGAGATTCTGGACACCTTGCTGCGCCTGGATTGTCAGGTTGTGGCAGTGGCCAGGAGTGCTTTTCACCAACTCCATCTGGTGAAAAGGCTGCAGCCTTTTCTTTTTGATTCAGATCTGGCCACTGTCATCCATGCTTTCATCACCTCGAGGCTAGTTTATTGCAACGTGTTCCATGTGTGGCTGCCTTTGATGACTGTTCAGAAGCTCATCTCCTCTTGGGGACAAGATGCCGGGAGCATATTACACCGGTGCTCCGAAGTCTGTGTTGGCTGCCTGTAGCTTTGCAGGCAAAATTAAGGTTCTGATTTTGACATTTAAAGCCCTAAACAGTCTGGGCCCCATGCATCTGCGAGGCCGCCTGTCCTTCCATGGTCCATTGCAGCCCCTGTAATTGTCCGGGAGCACCTTCCTGTGGGTACCATCCGTTAGACTTGTTTTTATGATAAGGTTTCACAGGGAGGCGTTCTTGTTTGCTGCCCAATGGTATGAAACTCCCTTCCCCCAGAGGTTCATTTGAGCCCTAACCATAACGTCTTCTGGAGGTGGTGTAAGACCTTCCTATTTGTAAAGACATTTGGTGGACAGGGATAGGGGATCGCAGATTGGTGGGGGGGCTTCGGGGGGTTGGATGTGGGGAGGTGATATTGGGTGTATGTTGGGGGGGTTGTGGGTATTGTGGGGAGGGGATAGGGATTAGTTGGGAGGGTTTAGTATGGGTAGGTTCTTTTTGATTTTGGTAAATTGTATTTTAATGTTTTAAAATGATATTTTATACCTTTTGTAAGTCATCCTGAGCCTTCAGGAAAGGGTGGGATAAAAATGTTAATGAATAAATAAAACAAATAAATGAGCACGGATGGATAAAGCTGCCTAGTAGGTAGACCCTCCTTCTTCCCTAGTCTGAACAGTCTGTATGCATAGTTTAAGTAAGACGCGGGGTACTTCAGACTGGGGGACCACATGTAGCCCACAGCTAGTTTTTATTTGGCCCCTCTCCAGTTTCTGGATCTGGCCCTGAATCCATTTCCTACCTCCCAAGCACTGAAAGACGGAGCTCAGGATAAGTGAGCAGAGATGAAGGCACTCACACAAAGACAGGACAAATCCACAAACCGGACCTTCCTTTTCCTGAGCACACCTCTTAAGCATCCCGAGCCCAAATTTTTATGCAACCCTCGTAACTAATTTTTAAATTGGTCCCTGGGAGGGAAAAGGTTCCCCAACCTCAGGTTAAATAATACAGACATCTAGCACAAGCCCTCCCGACTTAGGGAAATTTTACCCACTGAAGCTACTTTGGTGAAATTAGTAGCTACACCAGAGATAATTGCTCTTGCTTTTTGCCACTTGATCCATTTCAAATATTTTTCCTCTCTGTGGTAAGTATCAAATCATTCATTGTAAATCAATGATTTTGTAGTTATTTTTGACATGCACGCATGCACCCATACATGCATGCACACGTGCATACAGTGTGTGGTTGCCATGTTGGTCCCAAGTAACAGAGGTAAACAAAGTGGTCTGAATTAGCTTGGGGGGGGAGGGGGCTAACTGCTGTTGGTGGAAATAAGCAAGTTGGTTGGCTATGCTACGTGCCTGAGGAAGGGCCCTGTGTGGTCTGAAAGCTTGCTTATTCCCACCAACAGCAGGTGTTCTAATATAAGATCTCATCCGAACCACTTTCCTCTATTTATTTATTTATTTATCCATCCATCCATCCATAAATACATAGAAATATTTTTTACCTCTCCTTTAGGAAAAATAACTTACAATAAATGTAAATAAGAAAATATTAATTTAAACGCTATTGCAAATACTTTCAAAAGCCAAAATTGTCACTCTTCTTATTAGACATTTCTTTTGGCTTCACCACCCACTTTTCTATGAGTTATCAAAGCCAACTTTAGTTTAATTTTTTTATAACTTTTTTGTGGCACTGAGATACAATGTGATCAACATCATATAGATACATTTAAACACTCACAAAAATAATGGTTTGTCTACAGATTACACCTCTCCATTTCTTTGAGCTTGTGTGAAAAAAGATTAAATTCTTTTAACAAATAATCAGTCAAGATGAAAGGGTGTCTCAATGATGAAGAACTGAGATTTGATATATTTATAGAGGTTTTTTTAAGGCAGAAATTATAAACAAGACATTCAAACAGGTCAAAAGTGGGTTCCTGTGGCTTTATAAGGAATATTTTTTTACGAAAGTCTTTATAAAATAAATATATCAGATAAAATAAGTTATTTTCTACAAATTTTCTACTTCTTAAAAAAGAATAGCATGCAGACATGGGTTAGGGAATTTCAAAGGGAAAACTCCCAGATAGGACATTTGAAAGCATGCACACCTGGCTTGAGCAAGGAATGAAACAATATGCAAAAACACAATATGCAAAAAAACAGCAAATTCAGATCTGTCAACTCTTGAGATTTTATTACAAGTTTCATGATTTTAAGGGTTTTTAAAGCCAACAGTCAAGGCTCACAGTAAAATCAAAAAGACCTCACCTTTCATTATTTAAAAGCTTCTACCTCTTATGGTTGTGGGGGGAAACTTTTTTTAAAAAAGTCTGCAGTATATCATAAAGTCCCTGAAATCAAACATCCCCCAATTGATTTCTTTAAAATCAAACAAAAACAAAAAAATCATCATGACTTCTGAATATTTGGTCTTAGAAAAATTACAAGATACAAAATCTTTTGCCTAAAAACAGAACACACCACCTAAGAAAACTAGCTTTAACTAACTTGGATGTCTGCACTAGGTGCTGAGGCAGCATAAGCTTAACCAATTCATTTCACAGGGTAGACAAAGCCCACAAGACTGCGTTGGTCCACACTTCAATAGAAAAGAGAAATCCAGACAAAACAAGGCTCAGCAATACAGGTAAATGTGAGATGCTATTGTTATGAAGTGAAAAGGATAAAAGAAATTGGTTCCTGTTTTTAAGCTGTTCTCAGATGTATCCATATAAAACCATAAACAGATAAATGAAAAATATACATATAAGAAATATAAGAAAGCCCCATTCTTAACAGAGAGGGGAGTTTTCTCCTCATTCTACCACTCTCATCATACAACTGTTACTTAGGCCATTTTTACACGGCATGTACATGGAGCACCCCCCACCGGCTGGGTATACGGGCAGGTGTGCAATGCGGGGGGCATCCATATACATGCCGAGGCGGGGGGGGAATAGGTGTCTGTCTGTGCTAACTGGGCGGTGGGTAGGGGTGCGTACTCACTCCCGACACACACCCATCCCCACCCACGGAGCCATCCGGCAAACCAGAGGAGGCTCCATGGGTGATGGGTAGAGGTGGGTGTGCGCCCATGGAAACGGGTGTACACCCACCTCCACCCACCCCGGCTGCACACCCATCCCCCCACTCTATGCCCATGTAAAAAGAGCCTTAGAAACTTCAGGAAGTTCCTCAGCAAGTTTTCATGAACACATTCCTTTGGTCTCTTTTTTAAAAAAAACACCACATTTCAAGCATGCTTCTTTGTAAAGTGATAAAATTACACAAGCCCAGCTTTTCTAAGCTGACATTCATCATAGTTATATGCCACAAATATGTTGGAGTCCAGAGTCAATTTCCTACAAGGAATTAATGAAATTTTGCCACACACACCAGATAGTAATGAAAATTAAGTCTATTCATCAAATGTCCATTTCAGTACTCTGTCATGGAAAGAATGGACCAAGTGTGGAAAAAATAAAAGCATCTAGCATTCTTAATTATTGCACTGAACTCTACAAATTGTCACTCAAGTATTTTTCAGCCTAATATAAAGCAAGCAACAAGACACATTACTATATGATATACAATCTTATAATGTTGAGGAATATAGGTGATAAAAGTTCAACTTCAGACTGAAATGTGTCCTCCTACTCAAAGTTCACTTCAGTTCATAAGTCCTCTTCCACCAGAATCAAATAATTAAGGATAGTAAACAGGAAGCTTCTGTTGCTAAACTGAAGGACTATGCCATGGCTGTGATGGTGGCGAAGAAAGCTTTCTTATCTGCTATCATAGCATCTGCAAAGTCTCATCCGGCAGAGCTGTTCCAGGTGCTATGGGTCCTGGTTAATCTGGCCTGTCTCCTGCAGGAAACTGAGTCATCCATAACCCACTGTGGCATATTTATTAATTACTTTGCAGACAAAATTGGTTGTATTCACCATGACGTGGGCGCTGCCATTTAGAGTTTGGGCTCATGGAAACTCAGTCTTGTCCTGTTCATTTGAATCAGTTTCAATTGTTATCACCCACCAATGCATGGAGGTTCTTGTGGCAAATCTAATCCTTGCTGGAGAAAGCCCACTGGGAGACGTGGGGCTGCTGTTGGCTGGAGTGGTCAATGCCTCCCTACGGAACTGGAGAGTGCTGGGCACCCTTAAAACTGCGGTGGTCTGGCCCCTGCTTAAGAAAACATCTTTGGACGCTGACTCCACGGCCAGCTATCGACCTGTCTCTAACCTTCCCTTTTTACGGAAGGTTATTGAATGAGTGGTTTTCCCATCAGCTCCACGTTCTTATTGATGCTATCGGATTCCTGGACTCGTTTCAATCAGGTTCTCGTCCTGGGTATCGAAGACTGCTCTTGTGGCTTTGGGTGATTATCTGTGCCTTGAGATGGGCATGGGGAATTTTACCTTGTTGACTTTTTAGATCTTTCAGTGGTCTTTGATACAGTTGATCATGCGCTGTTGTTGACATGAGTGCGGGACCCAGCAGGGGTGCACAATACCACTCGAGCGGTTCCGTTCTTTCCTGTTGGGGAGGTCTCAGAGAATGGTGATGGGCGATTGCATTCTCTACATAACACTACTAAAAACTGAGCCCCTTCATACTGCTTCCACTGCCAAAACCCTAGTCCACAGCTCTCATAATTGCCGTGATTACTGCAACTTCCTTCTTACTCTCACCTTGTCCTTCTCACTTCTGTTCAAAACTCCGCTGCCAAAGTCATCCAACCTGCCAGTTGCTTTTTTGATCATATTCAACCCCTTCTCTGTTTCTTCTGTGCATTCAATATAAGCTCTTTCTCGTCACCTTCAAGGCTTCACCTTCAGTGCTCCCCACTTATTTCTCACTAAATTCCCATCCAGAAGTTTCACTCCTCCACTACCACCACCCTCACTACACCCCTCCCGCCCCACCAAACAGTTCCCTGAACCATCTTGACCCCTTCTCCTATGCCTCCCCCTCTGTTTGACACACCCTCCTTGAACACATTCATTCTTCTCCCTCCCAACTTTCAAATCACTCTTGAAAACCTACTTCTTCTGTAAGGCTATCCCTAGCTCCAAATTCCCACAGACTAGTCACTGATGATCCCACTACTGCCTTTCGTTCAGAGTCCCCTTCTCTTCAGTAACTAAGCACGTGCACCTGTGACTCCTTAACATTGTGATATATCCCTGTCCCTGTGTGTTCCACCCCACCCCTTGTCTCTCCTAGATTGTAAGTCCCTTGGGGCAGGGTCCCTCTCTATTTAAGGGACCCATCTCTAATAAATAGGGATGCCCATTTTGGATTTGGATTAATCCGTAACTGCTTGTAACAGGCAGTTACGTATTAATCCAAAGCAGTCCTTAACAGGGACCTTCCATTTGCGAATACCCTATTCTAGATCCAGATTTTCCCCCGCCCCATCCCCTGGGGCCCTGGAGTGCTATTTACCGGCCTCGACAGGCTTGATGGAGGCTCCACCTGCCCACTGCTGCTTTGGGGGGACCTCCCAGCAGGCTCCCTCACTGGTACACGCTGCCAAGCTCCCTGCTCTGACGTACACATGTACAAAATGGCCACTGGAGCGGTTTGTACATGCACAGCCTTTTTCCAAAGTGGCAGTGCTGTTACCATTTTGGAAAAAGGCATCCAGTCTGCGCATGTACAAAATGGCTACTGCGCATATACAGAATAAGCTACCCTTTTCCAAAATGGAAGCAACACTGCCACCGCCATTTTGGAAAAGGGTTGCACATGTGGTAGGTAGTATGTTTATTGTTAGCCATAGGCTATAACAATACATAGGATAAATACAAAACACAGCTGAGATAGATTAAAATAAAAGCACAATACAAAATAAGCATAACCTAATCTTTAGGGTTCAATAAGATCTGACATTTCAAAAATACAGAGCGCTAAACATCAGTCGCGCAATCATAGATAATGCCACCGATAGCTCTTAACATGTCATGCTAATCAAAATTTAATTAAAATGTCACATCTCTGCTTGTAAAAAACAACACCTTCACAGAAGGCTGCCACTGCTCTAGAGCATGGCGAGTCACAACCATCTAGTAAATGTTGTAGTTTAGAACCATCAGACAGCCCTATAGGTCACCTATTGATAAAAGTCCCAATGTATTCATTTCTCAGGTGGATATAAGCTGGGCAATGTCGAATTATATGTGTGTTCGTCTCAGGAACCGTTAGGTCGCAGTATGAAGCACAATCTTTCTTCTTTGGGAATTTTACGATATCTACCATCTAGGGGCTGCACATGTGGAAGCCAGCCCCAGCAGCCATTTTGCACATGTGCGATCCAAAGCAGGGAACTCAACAGTGTGCCATGGTGAGGGAGCCTGCTGGGAGGCCCACCACACCCCTGGCAGAGCTTCAATCAAATCCTCGGTAAGTACCATTCTAGGACCCTGGGGAATGGGGTGGGGATGTCAGACCCACTGGCCTGGGGATCGACTACATATGGGAGTACTGATTGGTTTCCCATTGAGTCAGTGGGTCAATTTCCCATAAGTCCATAAATGACATACTCGAATCCACAATGGATCAAAATCAGTTATTTAATCCAAACGATCATCCCTAATGATTGCTCAGTGCCCAGTACATTGCTGTCAGTATATAAATTCTGTATTATATTATTATTATATAGCACCCCCTGCCATGGCTCTCGGAGTGCTTTACAGATAATGAAAAAAGTCATCTTTTAATCCCAACAAAAACCCTGTGAGGTAGGTTAGACAGAGAATATTGTGACTGGCCCAAGGTCAGGCAGTGAGTTTCTTTCTAAGGCAAGACTTCCAGATCTTAAACACAAAATAAACTTTCCCTAGAGTCCCCCTAGAGTCTTCCCCAGCCCCTTAAGCTTAAAACAAGCATTTAGAGGCTGCCCCCCATACATACCCATGTACCACCTCCAGCCCACATACAGAAGAAGCCCCCATCATCACAAACAAGCAAGCCATGCAGTACAAAAAGCTGCATACCCAAGCAATATAAACACAGAAGCGGAGACAAGCTACTTGTTCATTGCACTGGTGATCTGTGGAGAGGTAAGAAGACTGCTTCACATGGCATCTCCATGCTGCATCTCCCTTTCAGCAGGAAATCGTGGGAGGCGGGAAGCTACTGTATCCAAAGTATTAACAAGATGTCCTTAGAAACAAAGAGCATTGCTAAGCCAAACACCACAGGATCTGACTCAGATGACTTCAACAAACACTATGATTGTAACCAATGAAGTGTACGCAGGTTCCTGGCTATTATGGACAACTGATGAATCAACAACTACACAGATAGGTGAGAAGATTATTGGGTCAGAAGAGATCTTGGTCACAAGAATACCTAAGCAGATGAAATACCTAAGCCCCAGCACGCCGCCATAGCAACAGCAGGGCTCATCCCCTGCAGGTGAGCGAGGCTCCACCCCCTGGGAGGGCTCAGCCCAGGCCACAGGCCAAAGCTGCCCGCCCGCCCAAAGAAGCCCCCAGAAGCCATTGCGGCAGGGCTCCACCCCCAGCCAGAAGCCCCCAGCACGCCGCCATAGCAACAGCAGGGCTCATCCCCTGCAGGTGAGCGAGGCTCCACCCCCTGGGAGGGCCCAGCCCAGGCCACAGGCCAAAGCTGCCCGCCCGCCCCCAGCGGGCGGCAGCCCTTGGGCGGCGCCCGAAGGGCGGCGACAAAAGGGCAGCGGCCGTTTTGTGGCCGTTGTGAGGCCGGAGCGAGGACAGCGAGGGGCCACCCCCCTGACAGCACCCGCGCGCACGCGGCTCCTGCAGGCCTGGCTTCCCCCCGATACCTGAACAGGTAACACCTATGATGCCTCCCTATACCTCCCTTGCCTCCTCGCCCTCTATCACCTCCCTCCTTCTAGCCTCTCTCACGCACCCCCTCCTTCTCCCTCTCCCTTCACCAGCAGCCTTTCTCCAGCCAACCTACCCCTTATCCTCACCCACGCCCATCCCCCCTCCCCACCCTCATCCCCCCTTACCCATTCCCCCTAGGCCCAAACCCGCGACACCCAGGTGTTCCACAGACCATTGTGGCCAATACGAGGCCAGTGCACGACTCCCGCCCCCCAAACCCGGCCGTTCCCCATCCCCCAACCTCATCCGCATCCCCTGCCTTCCCAAACACCAATTGCCTTTTTCCTGCTCCCTCTGGAACTGCCGCTCGTCCGTGGCTAAAGCTCCCTTCATCCACGATCTCTTCCTCTCTCGCCCCTTTCAACTCCTGGCTCTTACGGAAACCTGGATCACGCCCTCCAACTCTGTTACCCCGGCTGCTCTATCCTCCGGGGGCCTGTCGTTCTCTCACCGCCCCCGCCCTGAGGGCCTGGGTGGTGGTGTGGGCTTGCTCCTTGCTAAGCACTGCCAATTCAAAACCCTCTCCCCTCCCCCCTCCTCCTCCTTCCCTTCCTTTGAGGCCCACTCTGTGCGCTTATACTCCCCTCTACACCTTCGGGTTGCTGTCATCTACCGCCCCCCGGGTTCCCTCTCCTCTTTCCTCCCGGACTTTGAATCCTGGCTCACCTTCTTCCTCTCCGATGATATCCCCACTCTTATCCTTGGTGATTTCAACATTCACGTTGACACGCCCTCCGCCCCCTCTGTTTCCCGCTTTCTCTCTCTCGCTTCCTCCTTTAATCTCCGACTCTGGACCGACTCCCCCACTCATACTGACGGCCATTCCCTCGACCTCGTCTTCACTCGAAACTGTTCTCTAACTGACCTCTCCTTTGACCCCTTCCCTAGTTCTGATCACTTCCTCGGCTCCTTCAGCCTTTCCCACCGACCCCCCTCCGCCTCCCCCTCTATGCGCCCCTTCCGCAATATGCAGGCCCTTACTCCCTCGGAGTTTGCCGCACATCTTTCCCCCCTTCTCCCCCCCGTTTTCGCCTCCTCCTCCCCTGACTCTGCTGTCTCTGCTCTCAACGCTTCTCTCTCCTCGACCCTTGACTCTCTTGCCCCCCCCTCTGCTCGCCCCGTCCGCCCCCTCGACCCCCGCCCCTGGCTTACCCCTGCCATCCGCTACCTCCGCTCCTGCGCCCGGGCTGCCGAACGCCTCTGGCGCAAATCCCGCTCCCTCCCTGACTTCCTCCATTACAAATTCTCCCTCTCCTCCCTCTCCTCGGCTATCTCCCTAGCTAGGCAGCGCTATTATGCCTCTAGGATCGAATCTTTCTCCCGCGACCCTCGCCGCCTTTTCTCTACTTTCGACTCCCTTCTCAAACCCCCCTGCCCTCCTCCGCCCTCTTCCCTTGCTGCTCAGGATCTTGCATCGTTCTTCACCTCCAAGATTGACAAGATCCGTCGGGATATTGCCTCCCGCCCTCTTCCGCCCCCCGCCCCCCTCCCTCCTCGCATCCTTCCCTCCTGCCTCTCTCCAGGAAATCTCTGCTCTTCTCTCTTCATCCAACCCCTCCACCTGCCCCCTTGACCCGATCCCCTCCCGCCTCCTGACCTCTATTGCTCCCACTGTCGCTCCCCCCCTTCTGCATGTCGTCAATCTCTCCCTTTCCACAGGCTCCTTCCCCTCTGCCTTCAAACATGCCACTGTCTCCCCCATCCTCAAAAAGCCTACCCTGGACCCTTTCGATCCCTCTAGTTACCGGCCGGTCTCCCTCCTTCCCTTTGCTTCGAAGCTCCTGGAACGTGTCGTCTACTCCCGCTGCCTGAACCTCCTCTCTGCCAACTCCTCCCTGGACCCTCTCCAGTCCGGCTTCCGCCCCCTCCACTCTACTGAAACTGCCCTGGCCAAGATCACCAATGATCTACTTGTCGCTAAATCGAAGCGCCACTACTCCGTTCTTGTCCTCCTTGACCTCTCTGCTGCCTTTGACACTGTCGACCACTCGCTCCTCTTGGACTCGCTTTACTCTTTGGGCTTCCGTGGCTCTGTCTTTGACTGGTTCTCCTCCTACCTCTCTGACCGCTCCTTTAATGTCTCCCTCCCCGAGTCGACCTCCCCCTCCCTTCCCCTCTCGGTTGGGGTTCCCCAAGGTTCTGTCCTTGGCCCTCTCCTCTTCTCTATCTACACCCGGTCCCTTGGTGAAATTATTGCCTCCCACGGGTTCCAATACCATCTCTATGCTGATGACACCCAACTCTATCTCTCTACCCCCTCTCTCTCCTCCTCTGTCCGCTCACGCCTCGTCGACTGCCTCTCTGATATCTCCGCCTGGATGTCCCGACGCCAACTCAAACTGAACATGGCCAAGACTGAACTCCTCATTTTTCCTCCATCCCCCTCCTCTCCCTCTGACCTGACCGTCTGCATTGATGGGGTCACCATCCGTCCTGTTCTCCGTGCCCGCAGCTTGGGCTTCATTTTTGACACGCACCTCTCCTTTAAACCTTACATTGACTCTGTGGCCAAATCCTGCCGATTCGCTCTCCTCAACATTGCCCGCATTCGCCCCTTTCTATCTGTCTCCTCGGCCAAAATCCTTGTTCATGCCATGGTTATCTCTCGCCTCGACTACTGCAACCTCCTCCTTGCTGGCCTCCCTCGCTCCCACCTGTCCCCCCTTGTGGCGATCCAAAACTCTGCCGCCAAGGTCATTCACTCTGCCCGTCGCTTCGACCATGTGACGCCTCTCCTCCTCTCCCTTCACTGGCTCCCCCTTCCGGAACGTATCCTGTTCAAACTCCTGGTTTTCACGTTCAAATCGCTCCATGACCAAGCTCCCCCTTACCTCTCGGACCTAATCGCCCTACGCGCTCCTGCGCGCGCTCTCCGCTCTTCCGCTGTCCCCTCCCTCGCTCTCCCTCGCTTCTCCTGCTCGCCCAACCGCCTTCGTCCCTTCTCCCTCGCTGCCCCGCATGCCTGGAACTCCCTCCCTGCCGACATCCGCCTCGCCTCCTCCCTCCGCTCCTTCAAATCCCTCCTCAAGACCCACCTTTTCCATGCTGCCTTTCCCAATGCCCTCTAGTCTTTCCCCTTGCTCTTACTGTCAGCCCTCCTCTGCTGACTGCTGCTACCGACCACCTTGTAACCAAGCCAAGTACACGCACCTGAGACTTCGCATCTGCCTGAATGTTTGTTTGTCTTCTCCCATGTCTCTCCCGCTGTCCCCTCTCCTTGTCTCCCCCTCCTTGTCTTTTAGATTGTAAGCCACAGGTAGGGACCGCAGCTGATTATATGTTCTGTACAGCGCCAGGTCGTTACTGGCGCTTTATAAATGTTTAATAATAATAATAATAATAAATGAAAAATGCTCTAATCTCATACACAACAATGCCTCCAATGCAAAGGCTACTAGGAAGTAACAAGAAATCACCCTCCGAAATTTAGAGCTGTAGAAATGGGAGACAACAGGAAGGATGGAGTAACAGGGAAATTCAGGACAGGACCATGGCGTATAAAACTCTTTATACGATCTTTTATTACAAAAGCAGCATCTGCCAAGGAGACAATATTCTAGCTCATAAAATATTTGAGGAAGATGTGGCAGTTTGAGTCCTACTGGACTTGACCCAAGACATGGACGCTGATCTAGTCAAATGGGAGCAGGAAAATAAGATTGGAGGATTCTGCCAGTTTTTTTGAAAGCTTCCTTAACAGCAGACGTAAGCCATCTGGAGATGAAGCCTTTAAGTGCTTTTCTGGAGTTGGCAAAGCAAATGCACAGGGCATTACAAAATCAGAGGAAGTTATATGATTGAGCTAGAACTTGAAGTCATTGCATTTCATAAATGTGTTGGAGACACATTCTAGGGAGGAAGGAAGGCATGGATGTTGCCTAATCGTTATGAAAAGGGAAGATGACCTTTAGGTAGATTCCAAAGATATACTGAAGACTTCCTTGTCTTGAAGAATTGAAGGAAAGGAAGTTGATCAGAAGAGTTTAAGTTTACTGTTGCATCTAGCATATTTAATTGCAATGAAAAGTGAGTCTTGATAGACAAAAGATCGGTAAATTATTACTTTAAAAGGAAAGGTATGGCTCACTCAGGTATGAGATTCTACAGGCCAGGAGAAGATTTATTTATTATTTATTTTATGCATTTCTATCCCGCCCCTCCTGCCTCAGGCAGCTTGAAGAAGTGTACATAAAACAGTAAAAAAATAAATACATTAAGACCGTTCAAACCAATAAATAAAAGCCACCCAAAACATATACCCCTAATAAACTCAGTCCAAATCCCATCCCTCTGCCAACCTACCCATCCCATCCCCTCCACCAAACGCCTGCCAGAAGAGTCAAGCCTTACCCTACTGCTAGAAGGTGAGGAAATACGGGCAGAGGCGGACACCCACCGGGAGTGAGTTCCACAGCACAGGTGCAGACACCAAGAACACCCTCTTGTCTGAGGCCACCCGATGGTATCTTGGGACCTCCAGAAGAGCATCCACGATGACCGCAGGAACCACCCCAGGGCCCAGGGAGTGAGGCAAGGCCTCAGGTAGGTTGGGCCCAGACAGCTCAGGGCTTTCTATATCAAAACCAACATCATGAATCAGGCTCAAAAGACTATAGGCAGCCAGTGCAGAGCTCAGAGCACTGGTGTAATATGCTCCCAGCAGCCCATCCCCGTAAGCACACAGGCCGCCGCATTCTTCACCAGCTCCGGATCATCACCAAGTGCAGCCCCACGTAGAGTGCACTGCAGTAGTCTAGTCTCAAGGTGACAAATGCATGGATGACAGTCACAAGGTTGAAACCAGAGATATATGGGCAGAGCCTGTGCACCAGATGTAGTTGGCGAAAGGCACTCCTGACCACTGATGACACCTAGATATCCAGGTGCAGCTGCGGATCCGGGAACAAGCCCAGGCTCCGCACCTGAGTGGCCAATGACAGACGGACACCATCAATGACAGGCGCCCCCTCTCACCCAAATCACTGACCCTGCCAACCATATCACCTCCACCTTGTCGGGATTAAGCCTCAATTGGCTCGACCTCATCCAATCCCCCAGAGCTGCCAAACACCGGGACATCACCAAGACTGCAGGGCCCGGGTCTGATGAAAAGGAGAAGTATAACTGAGTGTCATCAGCATACTGATGGCACCGAACCCCCAACGTATGCACAGCTTCCACCAGTGGCTGCATATATACACTGAATAAGAGAAGCGTCAGAAGAGAACCCTGCGGAGCCCCACACAGGAGACCCCTAGGGGACAACAAACACTCCCCCAGCACCACCTGCTGAGATCTATAAGCTAGGAAGGAACAGAACCACTGTAAAATGGTCCCATCCACCCCAGCAAGGGTCACCAACACCTCATGATCCACTGTATCACAAGCCACTGACAGATAGGACACAACCAACGAAGTCGAATTTCCCTTATCTAGCTCTACTCGCAGGTCATCAACCAATGCCACATGCGCAGTCTCGGTGCCATAGCCTGGACAAAAGCCAGACTGTGAGGGATCCAGAAAACTGATATGGTCCAGATGTGCCTGGAGCTGCTGGGCCACCATCTGTTCAATAACCTTCCCTAAAAAGGGAAGGTTAGAGACAGGCCGATAGTTCACTGGCAGACCAACAGCAAGCAATGATTTCTTGAGCAGAGGTTGGACCACTGCCTCTAAGGCAGTCCAGCACTCTCCCCTCCCACAGGGAGGCATTGATAATCCCCCACCAGGAACAGCCCCAATGTCTCCCTGCTGACTTTCACCAGCCAGGAGGGCAAGGATCCAGTTCACAACATGTGGTTCTAACAGACCCCAGGACATCCTCTGCATCAGCAGGTGTCACCAATTGAAACACATCCCACAACCTATGAAGGGCATTTCTAACCTCTGGCTCTGCCACTGCCTCTGAAGAGGTGGAGTCGAGATCATGCTTAATGCAAGCGATTTTATTCACAAAGTACGCCATAAACATTTCACAGCAGACACTCGATATCTCCAGTTCCAGGTGGAGACAGGCTGGACTGACCAAGACCCTCACCATCCAGAAAAGCTCTGCTGGACATGACTTTGCGGATGCTATGATGGAAGCAAAGAACCTCTTCGCTGCCTGCACAATCATGGCATAGTCTTTTAAAAACTCTCTCTGCTGCAATCAGTCTTCATCACGAGTATGGTGCCAGCGGCACTGTAACTGCCCCCCCCGCACTTCAACCACCCCAGGTCCTCCATGAATCATGGGGACCTGTGGTGTTGAAACACTGGGAGCGGACACCTGGGAGCCACCCAATCGATGGCTTCAGCCATACAGTCATTTCAAAAGGTCATTGATGGAGCGGCCGCTGCGGTCTACTGGTATCTCCCTCAGAGCATTCAGGAAACTCCTAGATTCCGTAAGTCTCCAGAGGTGGACCGTTCTAATTTGTCCCACACCCTGTCAGGGGAAATAGTGCACCAGGATCGAAGCTCCACAGAAGGTGAGGATCCAAACATGACAAGGGTATACTCACAACACCCCCAAATATCAGACCCCTTGCCTCAAGGTTGGTGCAGACAATTAGTGGGACCCAACACATGAGGGGGGGGGGGCATATTCTGAATCTACCACTTGGGACAGGCCCATGGTTGCCATGGCAGCCACAAACTCCTGCTCTGCTCCACATAGTCCAACCTTGGTGTGGATGCTGAAGTCCCCCAAGACTAGAAGTCTGTGGGACCCAAGATCAACCCTGAGATCACATCTGCTAGATCAGTTAGGGAGACTGCCACACAGTGGGGTGCACAGTACACTAGCAGCACTCCCAATCTGTACCTGGCCAAATCAAACATAAGATGGAGGGCCTCTATCCCAAACCCAGTCTGGACCAAAAACTGCCTAGCTTGCAACCCAACCCGAAAAATAATGGCTACACCCCACCCCTTGCCCCTCCTGTCTGGGCTGATGCTGAACAGAGTACCCAGCTGGAACAAGTTTGGTCAAAATCGGCCCTGACTCTTCGCTCAGCCAGGTCTCTGTAACACATACGAGATCAGCAGCCCACTCCAGGATCAAGGACAGTTGATTTATTTGCTAACAGCACCAGTGACAAGCCAGAGGCCCCCAAGACCTCAGCCTCCTGCCTACCTGACATGGGGAGGGTGGGGGGAGAAAAGGGGAACAAGTACTAACCACCTGTCCCTTCCCTCACAATGACATTGCCCCCCCCAGGACCATACTTCCCCTACCCCATGACAACCCCTATTGCCTAGAAGACCCCCCAACCCAGCCCCCAGCAGCACCTCTGCCAGGATGGTGGAAGGGACACCTCCCTCTCACGTATCTATCCCCCCTCCCTCACACAGAGGAGCCATTGTACTCCCTCCCACCCACTTCCCCCGCCCCTATGCCTG
>QEPC01004745.1:1870476-1912214 GCA_003113815.1 Sphenodon punctatus
ACACACACACCTTCTTACAAAGGGGCCAAGATAGTCCCACCTCATTACCACATCCCCCAATCCTTCCTAAATAAGCCCCATACTTTCCCACAAACCCCCATCATTCCCTACACCCCCGTCACCCCCCAAAAAACCAAATAGTCCAAACCCAGTTTAAAACACCTAAAACAATGAAAAAATTCACACAGCCAATATGACTTAAACCCAACAAAGTAAATTAAAATTAAAATTAGCTGTACCACAGCTCAGGCCTACAGTTGCTGAACGGCTGCCAAACAGTGGACTGCTGTTGGCATCTGCCTTTGCCAGCCGCCTGGAAAGCCTGGAGTCGTCTTATAGGTGAGGGTGGAGTAGAGTGGGGCAGCAAGTCCAATCAGTAGTCCCAGCAACCAAACAGGCTTCCAGCTGCCTGCAGAGCCTGGAGACATCTTATAGGTTGGGGTAGGGTAGGGCGGGGCAACAAGTCCAGATGGCCGTCCCAGCAGCCAAACAGCCTATTTTTGAGAGGATGCAATCTGTCCACAGCCTTAAGAAATGTTGATACAATGAGGGTGAGTGGCCAAGAAATCCTTTCCTCCCAAAGCCCTCCAATGCACCCAAGGCAGCAAACTGAGCTCAGAGTACTGAGATGTAAACCCTGCGCAGTTTGCATTTTAAACCCTGTTCAGTTTGCATTTCCTGAGATGTAGGCAACACCAACTGAGCCAGTCCATCTGAATTTTGATATTGCATTGTATATGTTGCCACTAAACAAAGTCCCTTCTTCTCTGCCCAACTCAGCTTACTCAAGATCTCAGTGCTCTGCCTCTCCCCTTGGTGATGGGTGTAGTCAGATAATGTCCTCTTGTCTGACCAGATCTTAAAGGAGAGGGACTAGGAGAATGGAAGATAACTTTGGAGGGCCCTCAGCTCCAGACAACTGATGTTCCAACCTAGACTGCCATTGTGACCAAACAGCATATTATGTCACGCCCATGTGAGCTCACCATTCCCAGAGGAAGGCATTACAGACGGTGAGGTTCTGAACACAGTACCACCAGCAGTAAGACTTGAGGGTCAGAGGCTGAACCAGGAAAAGTCAACAACTAGTGTCTCAGGACCACTCTGGAGGAGGAATTCCTGGAGTCTCCTCATGTCCAAAAAAGCCCATTTCACCACTTCATCTGACACCCATTACACCTGTCCAATGTAGAATGTGCCATAGGCTCAACGTATTAGCTGAGAAGCTCATATGAGAGTTGAGAAAGGAAGCAGAGAACTACTGAAAGGTTCAGGTTTGCTCTACAAAAGGAGAATCTGAAGGACTCCGGTGCAACAATGAACCCTCAAGCAAATCACTTCCTGCGAAGAAAGAGAGGAATCCTATATATTGACCACAAAATCATCACTTGCAGGAACTCTAAGGATTTCTCGGGCCTGCTGCATGAGAAGGAGATAAGAAAGATGTCCAAGTAGTAATAGACATGGATCCCATCCACCCTCAAAGCTCGTACCATAATAATTAGCATCTTGGATGGTTATGTGCATGGTAAGTTAGGAAGCACCTCAACAGCAGAGGTGCTCATCACACAATGTCTTCTTTATGGGCATATGAAAACTGCCAGTGATAGACATGAAGCTTGGATGGGAGAAGGTCATCAAGGAGTCGAGCTGTCCCTCAGGGCATCCTTTCAGTTCTAGTGAAAGCAAAGCCTGCCAGGGTTTGTTCTGGAGAAATGTGAACCAAAT
Source organism: Sphenodon punctatus (assembly GCA_003113815.1). NCBI lineage: Eukaryota > Metazoa > Chordata > Lepidosauria > Sphenodontia > Sphenodontidae > Sphenodon > Sphenodon punctatus. The sequence goes on from QEPC01004745.1 coordinate 1,872,205, forward strand.
TAGAGGCCTGCACGTGCACAAAAGGGCAGAAGAACCTCATCTGGGCTGGTTGTCCCTCAAGAGCACAGATCCTACCTGCTTCAGTGCCTGAGTGGGAGCTCAGTTACAGGACGTCTACCACTAGCCTCTTTAGCCCTCGTGTCAACCTTCCTTGAGAGGGCGATGTGTCCAACAAAAAGCTCTAAAAGGCAGAGGGTGTCTAGACCCTTTGCAGACTAGAGCTGACTATCTAGGAAGGAATGCAGAGCAAGACTGTGCTATACCATATTCCAGGGATGGACAATTAGGAAGGACAAGAAGATCGCAATTCAGTTTTATTCTTTGACATGGTAGAGACTTTCAAGTATAATTAAAATTTTCCAAAGGGAAAGTCATTAATAAACCTTGGAGAAACTATAAACATATTTGTCTACATTCTTCATGTATCTGTGCTCGTTGAGGGCAATGTGACACATATAAACAAGCGTGTTGAAGGTGATAGAAAGAGGAGGATTAGCATGCTTATTTATCTCTGCTCCTGACACTGAAGGGGCCAGAGGCATCATTCAGCTGTGATAAGACATTCATTTAATATTGACACAGGTACAAAGTATACATGTATAAACAAAACTCTCATCTTGCCACCATCTTTCAGGAGGGCTGCCTTCAAATGGTCACATTCACAGATGTCCTTATTTGAAAACAACACATCCTATTAACAAAATGGTTTTTAAAAGTATCTGCTATATGGGAACTTTGTGCTATACCTGCTAATTCAAGTTTTGTTAAATAAGAGAAAATCCTTCACTTGTTAAGAGAGAACAGAAAGGGAGAAAGGTAGTAAAGATCTCTGAGTAACAGCGTGCCATGAATTCAGATTTGGGTTGGCAATATCCAGTCTTTGTAGGCAAAAGCCTCTAAGGAGGGTTAGATAAAACAGCTATATGAAGAACAGATGTAGTGTCTGAATCTGCTTACTTAGTTTATACCTCTCTGTCTTAGGTTTATTTTTATAGCATCGACCAGGGCTCCTGGTATCCAAGTGTCTGCAGTCTGTAATTTCAAGAGGAAGAAGATCTGACACATAACACTGTACATGAAATTATGGTCTTCAGGTAACACCCTGAAGTGCAGGGTTTGTGACAAGGAGAAAATATGTATATTTTATTAATGTGCATACACATACAGCTACCCTATGCTACTTTATGAGACATCTATATTATACGCAAATCCTGTATAATAAATAATTAAATCCCTATTTAGCAATTAAGTAGTGATTTTCAAATTAGGATCACAAAGCACTTTACAAAGTAGGGAGCCATAATTCCCATTTTATGTATGGTAAAAGTAAGAACTGGAAAAACTAAGTGTTTACCCTAAACCATGCACTGATTCAGTGGCAGGGTCATGAAAGGAACCCCATGACAAAGTTCAGTCCACTGGACTGTGCAACCTCTCAACAACTAATATACACAGTAACATTTTACTCTCTGAAATAGTGGAATATTCTGAGGGACTAGAAATAGAATTAAGTTAACCAGGTCACAGTAAATAATTTCTGTTTTTTCCAGTGGTCACCTAATTGCAACTGTGTCCCCTGTTGCAATTCTGGAGGGGAAAACACAGCTGATAAGCTGAATCGTTTCAAGATCTGATAAAAAAAAATCAATGTATTTTTGATTAAAGAATGAGTTATCTGTACTCCAATATAATTGAGCCCTCTGGCTACGCTCAGGCCAAACTGCTTCACATACTCCCATGGATGGAAAAAGGCAAAGCAGAGAAAACACATTTCAGGCTCAGATGTCTAAGATTTATTCTGAAAGAAATAACAGGGCAGACCACAGAATGGGCATAAGCCCCTAAAATTTGCATAACCTGTTAACTCCCATCTAATTTTGGCTCCTTTACAACAGAGACGGTCAATTTCAATTATCTGCATATCAACACAAGGGCAAAAAGTTCTTTAAAATAAACCCAATTAACCACAAAGTGTTTTTTGAGCTTATCAGTACAGGCCCACGTGCAGTCTTGTAACAGCGCATACAGTAAAAAGCTGAAAAGCTGCACATTTCTCCAGGGCGGCAGACTCACTGGAATAAACAACCATTCACCTTTCTGAATATTTACTCTTCACTAATGCAGTACATCATTTTACATGAATCCAGGAGAAGTGACGTGATGTTCTGTAATTGAGATTTTGTTACACTAACAAAGGCACTAGTCTTCTCATTCTATTTTAAGATCTTGAAGCCATGTATGAGAGAATCTTCCCCACAGAGGAAAATACCATACTGCACAGCTACATAAGTAAACAGACAAAATAAACGTAAGAAAAGGTGGGTCAAAATAAAATAGTATTATTTTATATCTCTATGGACATATAAATAAGGGTTGTAGTATATAAGAAAATAGACACAGGTAACTGTATACTCATATAAAATACTTCTACATGAGCTCCTAAAACCACAACAAATAAATTTACAAGCCACACAGAAATTCTACCCAGCAGCGTAACACAATAAAAGAACCCAGAAAATGTAGCACCAACAGCACCCTACATCTCATTCTTCTTAAAACACTACAACATAAGCCCACCCCAAAACTATTACACGGTATTATGAGAACTGAAAAACTGTAATCAATATTGGCAAATGGTCAGGAGATCAATCCTGGTCCCCAATATGGTGAAGTTTCTCATGAGCAGCACTTCAGCTGCTCGTTTCAGCCCTAAAAATATAATATGTATGCTTAACTCTCAGCAATACAAGTTGAAATAAAATTTACAGTGTGTGAAAATCATTTTAAAATGGAAACTATAGCAAAATTCAATAGATTCAGCAGGAAAGAGCTCTGTGTTGTTAGTTAATACAACTTTAAAAGGTGATTCCTCTACCCAAACCAGGATTTCATTGTTTAGAGCAGGAGTGAGGAACCTTTTCTGTCCCAGGGGACACACTGAAAATTAGTACGAGCTCCGAGGACCATATACAGGGTGGGGGTGCTTAACAGGTGTATTCACGAAAAGGAGGGCCCAGATCATGGATCTGTGCTGTGGATCTGTCCCCTACTCGTGTGTGCATGCATGCCCTTATCTCTGCCCCATTATCCTGAGCTCAGTTTTTCAGTGCTTGGAAGTAGAGACTGGATCCAGGGGCCAGATCCAGGCACTGGAAAGGGGCTGCATAAAAACTTGCCAAGGGCTGCGTTTGGCCCCCGGGCCTGAGGTTCCCCACCCCTGGTTTAGAGTGTTTGTGAATCTTTATATATTACAGAGGGTAAAAACAAATGTGACAGTAACTCGCTCTGGCCTGCGGGCCACTGTCATGTTTGTTTTCAGCTTGCCAGATGTTCACTTGGACTAATCCTGGGAATGTTGTCTAGCCCAGGCTCTCCCCTCAGCAGATGACTAAGGTCACAGTCCAGGCTACTGCCCACCCGATCGGGGGCAAAGTGAGCCAGAGGATATTAGTGCATCTGTTCCTGCCGGCTTGAATTGGGTGCAGCCATCATAGGCTGCCAATCATGGTAGGGTGCTGGGCGCAGCATGGGAGCAGGGCCAGCCGGCCACCCATTTGTGCATCTCCCTACCCCCAAACCCCCTGACTCTGGCCACATGAATGCTTGTTCTGCAGCAGTTTCCTGACCCAGGCTGGGTTGCTGTCACAGCATTCTCATGTTTGTTTTCACCCAGAGAGACTACAATACAGGATTAGGCTGATGAATTCAAGCATCAATAGATATGTACATTATTGCAAATCTACATAAATGCATAATATATAAATGTTGTTTTTTAACATTTTTAACAAAACCTAATCATAGCAAAATTAGTCATCAAAGTTCAGTGTTACACAAGGGCTATATTGATATTCTTTTAAATGAACATTTGTCCAGCATGATGAGGAAAATCAAGAGATTTAGCTGTGAGAAGGCTAAGTATCCCCCTTATAAGAGAGGTAGAAAACGATTGACGCTCCTCCTACCAGCCCTTAAGCATTAGTACCGAGGTACTAGAAGTACTCGAGACTCTTCTATTTTTCAAGTTTGATAAAATATAATTAGTTCTTCAAGTCAAAACCTACTGGGGTGAATTATTAAACATATACATTTGAGTTTGGTGTGTTTTACTAATTTAAAAATACTAAAATTAATTAAAAAAAAAAAATCACACACACACACACATGCAGAAACAAGGGTGCAAATGACCTGATGGCTGGAAAATAGTGCAGTGCATAAAGTTAGAACTTTAAAGTAACTAAATAAAAGCCACTAGTGACCTGCACAGAATCTGATGATTCACAGAATCTGCAGAGCAGCTGGCTTTTGGTTCTAAAAAAAGTATGCTTTTAAAAAAAAAAAAGAAAAAAAAAAAAAGGCAGAACGAACATGGGGCAGAGACAAAAAAAAAAAAGTCTTGCAGGGAGAAACTGACAACAAACCATGTTGGGCTACATTTTAAGTTTTGCTAAGTGAATAAATATAAAAGTCGACTTGACAGTAAATTTAGATAATACTGTGTATGTGTGCATATTTTGTTTTAGAAGAAGGATAGGTAACAGTTAGAGGATAACCTAATGACACATAGTACACCTACATCACAATTGGCAAATTTGTCCGAACAATGTTAAGTATGTGGATATTAGTATGCGAACTTCACAACACTGGACTAATGGTGTTTACTATTGTAGTATTATATGGATTGGTTTTATTCTACAATTGATAGTGGTGTATTTAAAACTATTTAAAACATGGAGAAGGATATTAAAAAACAGTATGATGACAAACTAGAAACATTTTACAAAATGGATCGAAATTATACTTCACTACTTGTAATAGCAATGAAAACTGCATCACTATTATTATTTCTACACCCACATTAATACTAAATGAGTTCAGCAAGATTGATGTTAGTCAAGCTAAAAGTTACTGGAAACTAAACAAGTAACTGGAAGAAAGTAGACGCTCAGTACTTCTTCCATTTAAATCAATGGCAAAATCCCCAACAGATTTCAAAAACATGTACTGAAGAATAAAGTAAGAATAATTATACAAACTTCATTCAAGTCAGTGCAAATATGACCTGAATGAACTCTACCCTGAGTTGGGTGATCAATGTGATTTTATAATACTAATCTACAGGGAAATATAGTCATGTGTTCATGCTCAAAAGCTGCCCTTTTCCAAAATGGCACCATATGGAAAAGAACTGAGTATGTGGAAAGCGGCCCCGGTAGCCTCTTTGAACCCACCTCAGCAGTGTGCCCCAGCGAGGAGGCCTAGGCCTACCAGGTGGGAGCTTTCAGGCTGGCCAATCCCCATGCATATTTGGCCTGCACATTCCCCCCGCTGCCCAAATATGCGCGGGGGGGAGGGGCAATGTCTGAAAGTGGCCTTAGTAAATGGGCATGTGGACATCCACCTGGTGAGGGCTAATATGGGCTAATTTCTCATTTGTTAACACTCTTTGTTTAGTATTTGTTTAGGCCACTTTCAGACATTGCCCCTCCCCCCCGCGCATATTTGGGCAGCGGGGGGAATGTGCAGGCCAAATATGCATGGGGATTGGCCATCTTCAGTACACAATGTACCTTACGTGGGATGGAATAATAGAACCCTCGTAAAACAAAATTATTAGAAAATGTTACATTAATTGTGTAAATAGTTACAATCAGAAAAATAGGTCCTTTCCTTACCTCAGGAAGAACTTGAGGGTGAATGCACATGAGAAACAATGGTTCCAACAAGATCTAAAGTCCTGGGTGGGATCTAGCATTCTAAACTACACTTCACACACCTTCATTTCTCATTCCTCATTTAAAGAAAAGCAATCTCATCAGGGAAGAGCTACACGGCTGGTAGTTTGTTTAGCTTACTTACATGAAGCAACCATACCCTTCTATGGGGGAGAGGCTGAAGTAGATAAATGAATAGATTTTGCTAGATTCAGTGTTTTGTATTGTTTGGGGAATATTTACAAGAGAGTCCTTGGACTCAATGTAATCCTATACTCCTTTTGTTGTAATCTCTTTTGGAGTTTATCTCTCTTAATTATTGGCAAGGGGAGGGGTTGAGCTGTCACACTAGCAGTCTTAGAAATACCAATCCACTTTCTTGTGAAACCCAGTAATCAAAGACCCTACAAAGAAAAAATAATATACCAATGCCTTGTGTGGGAAACTACAGCTAATTCAGTGTGCCTGAAAAACCTTTGGTATATATGGTGAGGAGACGCTACAAAAACTCAGTGTGCCTTTAACACCAGATACTTCAGAGGAAGCATACAATAATAGAACATATTTGGATTCATCCATTTCCTTTTGTTCATTCCCAGCTTCTTCAGGTAAGAGGTTGCATCCCCTTACCAACTTGGCTAATAGTCACTGATCGATCAGCATTGTCCATGAACTTACCCAACACCTTTTTTAAAAAAAATCAGTTACACCATTGGCCTTCATACCATCCCACTGCAATGAGTTCCATTGTGAAACAGCTCTTCCACTTACTCCATCTGTGACCCCAAGCAAGTCTCTAAATTATTTCCTCGCATCTGCAAAAAGGGGGAAATTGTAGTTCTCTTACTCGCTGAGAGTTTGTGAAGATGAAATCTGTTAATATTTGCAAGCTGCTTTGAAAATTATTAGAGCTCAAACTCACTATCAAGAATGTTTTTTTAAAGTGTTTAAATTTAAAACAAGGTTAAAAAAAAAGCGGTAGATTTATACAACACATATTCAGCACAGGGTGCCTAGAATGAAAAGGTACCAAAAAACTATCCAAAGCATTGAGGAACAATATTGCTTTCATGCAAATAATTTCATTCTGCTCATTAAGGCTGCTTTCCGATGCTATATGGGAGGGGAGGGAACTTTCACAGTTCCCACCACAGTGCTCTAATTGTGAGGATTAGCGTCCATCAAAATACCTAGGCATGACCAGGTCCCCAAATGAAGCCTGTAAGGACAGGTGTTCTTGCGCACTAAAAGGGGATTGGTGCATTTTGACGGACACTAATCCTCGCAGTTAGAGAGCCACGGTGGCAATTGCGAAAGTTCCCACCCCTCCCATGTAATGTGGAAAGCAGCCTTAGCGAATCACTACTGTCTATGAGTAAAATTCTAGCACTACTGCAAATCAGTTGGACATCTGCCATCAAGACACTCCCACCCACTACCCACCCGCTATACATGTTACAGGGCACCCACAGGACAACACTGCAGCCCTGCAACATGTATGGTGGGTGGAGAGCATCTTGGGTGAAAATGCCCTATAAATGCAACAGACTAGTTGTGATAAATCATCCACATTTGAGAGGTCAGGTCTAGTTGTTAAAGAGGTGAATCCCTAAATATGCAAATTGACAAGAATAGAATAGAATGGCAAAGAAAGCCCTCAGAAAAAATTACCACACTTTAACTAGCATGTATACAAAAATTCATCATCTACGCATCTCCTAAAGCTTCACAAATATTCTATATCTAATTTCATAGATGTTAGTGTCTTATATATGATACAATATCCTGTGTAGTCACATAGGGCATGATTCGGTCATCACTGAAATTGGCCTCAAGGCTCTCTGTCCAATGCTTGGTTTCATCGTCTGATAGCTTACAGTTAAGTTCAATGAAGAGAACAATTCCTCATTGCTCCTCATAGTGTAAATGCAAAAGCATTTGTCAAAACTCCATTATGGCCTGAGAATAGATTTTTGTTCCATATTATAAATCTTGGTTGATTAATTCATGTTCACCACTATTATTACTAAGACTGGGCTTTTTATATTTTTCAAAGCAGGAAAACGCGACAAGGTTATTCCAAATTACATCAACATTCCAGGTTGCGTTTCCCACCAAAGTACAGAAAATAGTTATGATCAAATCCTTCCACCAAGATTCAAATACCATGAAGGTGCTCTCTATACTGCACTAAAAAAAAAACCTAAAAAAAAAACCTCGCAGTTGGGGATTTTGAGGAAATTACAGTCACACCAAAAAGTAGATCATCCACGAGTATCTAGGTCAAAGTTTACATAACTTGTCAAGTTTATGTGAAAAATGCTAACAAGGAGTACAATGTAACAAAATATCACCTTACATTATCCAGTACAAAAGCAGGGGACAGTGAACCAGCCTGTTTGCATGTTCACTTTACCAACCTTCGTCAAACATCCTTTCAACTGGGGATTTCTTCACAGGGTATTAGAGTCCAGGAGAATGGAAATACTGTTATTAGACCAATTTCTTTCCCCTCTTCCCTTCTCTATAAATATTGTTCTGCCATACAAGAAATGGCTGTATTGTACAAGAGTTTAACTATTGTTACTGTTAATTATTCAAACACACTGGTAGATAAAATGTTAACATATTTAATTCTTATTGATTGTGTCCATGCTAGGAAGTATTATATTGATTGATTTTACAAGACTTACAGTAGTATTTTTTTAAAAACTTGGATGCCATTCTTTCCTTCTCTATATGCACTGTATACAAAGATTAGCAAAACTGTAGTTTTGATTATGTTTGCAATTTTCTCATATTTCCAATGAGTGATTTATCAGAATTAAGTTCACTGAAGTCACACAAGTGATGTCAAAGGCCCCAATCCTACAGCCTTAATTTGCCTAACCTAAACAAGGAGTCTCACACAAGTCAAAAGACAGAATTCTGGCTCCACAGATGTAAACTGCAAAACTTTCATTGGTTTTAAGTAGGACCTATTCAATGAAATCCTGTTCAAGTGGGCAGAAGCTCAGTAAAAAAGGTGTTCAATGGAATGGCATCCAAGTTTTAAAACATACTGCTGTAATTTGTAAAATAAAATGAAATAAATAAAACTAATACTTTCTAGCATTAACACCATCTATACGAAGTAAATATGTTCACATTTTATCTACCAATGTCTCTGAATAATTAACAGTAACAATAGTTAGGATCACGTGCAATACAGCCATTTCTTATAGGATAGAACAATATTTATTGATGGTTAGGAATTATCAGTGTGCACAGGGCTCTGACAAAGTTTCCCATTAGCAAGTAAACACAAAGCGTATAGTCCTTTGTTTTAAAAAAATGGAAAAAAATAGTGCTATGTGGCTGTGTTTTTCACTCCATTTAAAAATGCATCTGGTTCTAAGCACTCAGTAATTTAGAGTCCAGCAGCAGATAAAACATGATCCCACCCTTCTAATACATTAATGATGGGGATTCCTCTTTCATACATATCCACTCAATTATTTACTCATAACAAAGCATCTTCCTTCTAAATTCACACATTGCTATCATAAATAAATGGAAAACCCAATTATCAGCAGGTAGTGCCTAAAGTACAGCTTAATTCTGCTAATGGATTTCCACTCATAAGCAGCAAAACCTGGCAAGCCTCGTTGTTTCTGTCAACTCTGAAAGCAATTTCTGTACCACCACAAATAATCTGGTGTTTTTTCCCGTTTTCAATATTTATAATACATATTTAATAAAGTGGTATTGGCATGGAAAAGTGCATATCTTTATAGGGTATGGTCCAACACCCCTCGTGTGTGGCTTACACAAGCATGCGCCTGTGCACGTACATGCATGAGAGTTCTGTGTGGTTTCCGTGCATTTGCGCATACTCCACAGTCCCTGTTCATGGGGTTGCGTATGGGCTGCATGCTCATGTATGTGTGTGTTGTGTGTGCCCTGTGGGCGTGTCCATGGAGCTTGGGATTGGCCCCAATGTTACCATTTAGCTGTTTCACTAGACTTGCATACTTTCTATCTAAGTGTTTCCATTATTATTTTAATAATAAATTTTTTTATTTTTATGCAACGCCTCCCTGCCATGGTACTCTGAGTGCTTCACATAGAACTAATTAACACAACTTTTAATCTTCACAACAACCGTGACATAGGTTAGACTGAGAGAATATTAATATGTTATTGACCAAAGCAGCCAATCCCAAAAGCTTCGATCACCATGATTTTGAACTGTAATGCAAACATTAACTGAGAACATGAACAAACACACACGCACAATTCTCTAGCAGAAGGACAGGACTGAAAATACATCAACAGAATCCTGCAAGTAAGCTGCATTAATGGACTTTGCATTTGAATGCATGCAGTACCACTAGTTTCAATGGACCTGTGGGCTTTTTTTTTTTTTTTTTAGGGCGGGTGTGGGACAAATCTATTACTAAAACAGCTATTTCTTAGCCTTTAAGAGAGTTCACGTCCTTCTGCTATCCCTGCCAAGTCTTAAGAACATTCACTGGCTCACTAAAACTGTAGAAACTACACTAACAAGCATAATCGGAAGAGCATACTGTACAACACAGGCATGCGAATAAGCCTACAGCTAATGATACTCATTGAGTGGGACTCATACTGTACAAGGAAACTACTGAAGAAATCAGATTTAAACTTAACTTGGATTATGCATGTTGTTATCCCTTTTGTGTTAGCCAACAAGCTTTTGCTTATGTTAGGTCTCAGGGAATACATAAAACAAACAACTCTAGCTCTTTGGACATCTCGGTGCATCTACAAAACAGTGCTCAAAACAGCGTGTTCTAATTTTTTTTCTGCTGACAGCAACTGGTCTCACAGAATTTATCCTCTACTTCCACTGTGCCCCCAAAAGCAGCTGTGAAGCCATGGCAACAAGCTCCTTACCAGTGACAAGGAAAGAAAACCCACAGATTGTAAAAGATTTTGCAAACAGTCATGGGGGGGGGCGAACCAAGCAACTTCTGAAAAATGAACTCCCTCCCAGCAGGTTTTAAGTACAGCTGGTGTATGCAACAAAAAAAGCTCGAGAACTCAGTGCTGTTGAGTGCCCACTCTTTCATACAACTACCCTTGTTATACTCTTATGTTAAATATTCCGGTTTCTCTATACATTGGTGCTCTAGGGTCTGGTCTATATTTTTATTTATTTACAGAATTTTATCAGACCTTCACCAGTTGTGAAGTTGAACAGGATCTCAGAAAATAGCCTTTGCCCCTTTCTCCATCCCAAGACATGACAAAAACTTTCAGAATGACTGTCATGTCATTTTTGGCAATTCATGCTAGACATGCAGAACAACAATTGGTTTTCTTCTTAAACAACAAATTTTTTTTGGTGACCACCAGAAACAAGAAAACACATTTTGTTGTAGACCTTTCTCCAAACAGTGGCTGGACTTTTCCTCCTCCTAAATCTGACAAATATATTCAAACTTACTTTATCAAATTCTTCCATGATTCCCACTTGACTCCCGAAAGTCCCATTTCCATAAATATACAGATTCCTGATACGATTATGTATGGCCATTTTCTTTCCCGTAATACTGAAAAACAACTATCACCCTTTGAATTATTTCTCTCTTTAATGTCTCATTCCATTATGATCTCAGCTTTCTTCTCTGGCTGCTTCTGCTGTCTACTGCAGAAAGATATTTCCCACCTCCAAGCTAAACAACTGCATCCAGAAAATAAGCATTTCCAAGTTCAGGTTCCCATCATACTATCTCACAACCATGCTCCTCTCCGTCATGCACTGTGGAGCAGCCAACATGTAACATGACGTCATCAACCAATAATTATTTGTATTGGCCATATCTGTACATCCAAAGGGGGAATGGAGGGGGCAACGCATGCCACTATAGCTCCATTCCTTAGTTCTTTGTCCTCTGAAATTGAACTGTTCTTCAGGAGAAAAAGAGGGCAAGGGTTTGTGGCCTTATGCATTCTGGTTATCACCCCCACTAGCATTACTAGTAGCCCAAATTCAAAAAGGGATTAAAACAACAAAACATTGGAGAACAATGACAAAAGGTTTCAGGAAAACCAGTAAGGACACATCTGAAAAATGGAAAAAGTGTGGTATTGGCCTGGGAGAAAGGTGATGATACTGTAGAGTGACAAGCAAGAAGGGTAATTCTACCAGTTGCATTTTATGGCAACTGGAGAAGGCCAAAGAAGAAGAATTTACAGGACTTCCAAAACAGGAAGAGAAAGGCATTTAAACAGAGTTTTGACTATTGAGATACAAAGAAGAGGGTGAGTGGTTCGAAAGGTTATGGAGAAAGGTGAATATTTGGAAAGAGCTGAGATATGTAAGGAGAAGTAGATACTGAAAATGATCCCCAGATTGTGATCCTAATATACACTTTATTAGAGAGATGAACAGACTGTCTGTATTTATATTCTCACACACACATAAAAACCACAATATTATTGCTAACTTAAAGTGGCAAAAATGGTGAAGACAAATATTACTTTGAAGCTAGGGTGGTACTAGAAACTATGGAAGAAACTATGTAGGAAAAACAACTGCAAAATGAATTTACCAATGCCTCCTTAATAACCATCACTTTTGGTCCATCAGGTATTATCAAAAGATAGCATTTTCAGAAGTGTCAATGAGGCATACACACCTTTGAAAACTATCCGCTAAACAACAAGTACCACCTTTATCGTATGAAATCCATTGGAAAAAAATCAACTAAGTTCTTGTACAATTTTTCATAACTACATTTTAAATTTTTTCCATGAGAATTGTATTATTACCTGATTGGTCGATTCTCTTTACTATCAAAAAGTGAGAAGATGACTTCCAATTCCTCTCCCAAATTAGAGCACATCAGACTTTTCATCTGTACAAACAGATGGTGGCTGCTGGCTGGGACAGGTGTGTCTTTCTTTCGATGACGGTGCTCCATCTATATATATATATATATATAAAATAATCAACTATGTTCAAATTAACCATAATCAGTTCAAAAAAACTGATTTGTTCTATGACTCACTTGAGATATTAAAATGCACTGGACTTATCTAGATTGATATGTACTTTGAAAAATCCACAACAATGATTTAGTATGACTTAAAAACAAAATACAGGTACCATTATATCAAGGACTAATGCAAACTCCACTGAAGCAAAAAGGAGTCTTTCCATTAATCTCAAAAGGCTTCAGATTAGGCTTCATGAAAAACATTTCTAAAAATGTTCAAGAAAATCAAAATAGATAACTGTGTCCAAGGTGGAGTGCTTTCATTCACACTGATGTTCTAATTAACGGGAAAGATCCAGGAAGCTAAGCAGAGACAGTGCTCATACAAGGATTATGTCATTACAGTTCCACTAATTTTACCTTGGTCAAAAGGGACCCTGGGCTTGTTACAATATTTAAAAAAAGAGAGTAACTGATATTACTGATAATGAACTCCTAAAGAAAAATGTATGACTATATCATCATCAAAAAATTTATTGCTTAACACAAAAGGCCATAGCAAGACATACAATACAGAGACATATCAATCACCAATAGACACAGCTCCCCATACACCATAATCAAATCCAATTACTTCTGTTTAAACAGAGTATGACTATATGGCTCCACATAGAATCCACAGTATCACCCGAAAGTTCACCTCTACTGGCATCACAATAGCTCAAAAGCAATTATATCTGATATCACAAGAAGCCTCATTACATTGCCTAAAGAAACACAGCACTTATTTGCTTATTAAAGTTGATGTGAAGGCGGTCATGGAAACCTTATGATCTACAATTAGAGCACAAACTTGAGTTCAGTGCTAATAATACATCTACTTACCAATCTATACAGCTCAGTGGTACTGATCTCCTCCGGATCCACCATAGCATATTCTTTTCTTGGAACCAAGTCTAGTCCTAACTGTCTGTAAGAGAATATCAAAAGAATAAAGCTTTAGTGTGAAAATTTCGCAGATGCAAAATACACTTTCAAAAGCCTGAAGGGCACAAGTCTGGATGATTTTTAGTGGGATTGCTGCACCCAAGGGTGTTTTCAAACGAGACAATAAACCTGCTGGAGTCCGTATTTGGTCTGTGCAGCCCCCACTCACATTTTTTTTAGTGTGTAGAGCTAATAAACAAGCAGCCCCCTACGCACATTGCATGAGCTGTCGGTAGCCGACACCGGTGGTGCCACTCAGCATTTTCCCTCTCCGCAGTCCTGACTCTGAAGGAAAGGGGGTCACAGCCAGAGAAGGCTGCGGCCCCCTGTTCCCATCAGAAGCAGCACTCGTATGCTCTCCCAACTGCGAGGTGGCTGCAAGAGAAGAGAGCGATAACACTCTGTCAGCTGAGAGATGGCTGCAAGAGGAGAGAGAGTGAGAAGTGAAGGGAGGACCTTCTCCAGAGGATCTGCACCTGCACTCCTCTCTGTTTGGGAAAGAAACCAAGGGGAGCGCAGAAGCCCCATAGATCCTCCAGAGAAGCCTCACCCTTCCCTCGCTCCCCTCAGTTCCTTTCCCAAAGGGAGAGAGGAATGCAGGCACAGATCTTCTGGGAGAAGATCCTTCCTTCACTCCATGCCTCACTCTCTCCTCTCCCAGTCTCCTGTCAGCTGAGACAGAGCAATCAGTCTCTCTACTCTAGCAGCCACGCTAGGCGCGATTCCATGGCGCTCAGAGAGCTGGATGCAGGCAACGCTGTGGGCGAACGTAATTCATGAGATGCAGCAACGCGGTCACACATTAGCACACATTGTCCTGCATGGGCCCATGATGTCCTTGAACAATGCTGTGAGTGGGGAACAAGTTGGGGCTGCAGGCTAACATCTGGCAAACACCTTATAGACAGATGGGCAGGTAAACATTCCCCCTGGTGGAATCTAAGTGGTCTCATTTATATTCATCCTAAATCACTTAAGCCCACCTCTTGTTCTTATCTTTAGCGGGGGTTTTATTGTTTTTTTAATACAGGCCTCTTCAAAGATTACAGTATTGAAAATTCTCTTACATTCTGTTAACTTACAGCAAAGCTGTTGGTATTTTCCCAAGTATTTAGTCTTGTCTGCTGGCTGGTACTTTGTTATTATTGTCTAACACTATTTGCAAAACAACTTACAAAAATCTGTTTGTTTGTTTTAAAAGAACTCAACACACTTGTTTCAAACAAGTACATGGAAATGAAAAGATTCTCAGATTTATTTATTTGCATGGCCATTGGCCTTAGTAGACATAAGCACAAACATAAAAAAACAGTCCAGGCAGCATATACGCAATCCAGGGCCTCCTAGAAAAGATAAAGGATAACCCCATACAAAAAATAATAGAAGACAAACAAAACAAATAGCAGATTATACAATTTGGTATCCTAGGAGATGCAGATAATGTCCACATACATGGATTAACAAATAAATGCACTGAATAAATAAATAATTTATTTCTTTAAATAATATTTAAATAAATGTTTATATATACACAAACAAGAACCACCAGGCAAATAGCAGACTTTACTATTATACATTCAGATCATGGTCCAGGACTTAATCATGTATCAAGGAATCACAAGGAGTAATGAGCCATCCATTCATTACGGTATCTAATTGCCCGAGTCAAGATGCTAGCCACCATAGCTGTTCTGTTACAAACCCTATCTTCAAGACAAATATGGATGTAATCAGAGGTAGATCTACACGAGAAAGATCTTAAGATTGGGCAAATTAACCTACTATTGGCCTCCCCATATGGACTACAAAAGAGTACGGTATGTTGTACTGTTTCAACCTCCCCAGAGACACACGGACATAACCGCTCCTCAAATGGGATGGAGCTATAATGACCCTCCGGTACCAGAGAGGGCAACACATTCATGCGAGCGCCCCAAAACAATTTCCTTTGATTAAAAACAGAAAGGTTATTAAGGTAAGAGGCAGAGGAATACTTTCCAGGAATTACAGGACGATAGTGGGAGATTAATGGAATCATATTCAATTTTGGGATATCTTCCTGGCGATCCAGATCCATCAGCCTTGTACACACCTCAGCTTTAGCCCTGGAGTAAGCCTGGGCCATCACATGAGCTACAGAAAAACCCAAACAACTCAGTTTTAGCGGGACCACCCTTAACCAATGATTGGAGCAAGAATCAATAAGTAGCAAGGATGTTAAATACAGGTGGCTTCAGGAAAATTAGATGAAGCCAGTAGCTCATGGCGACACACCAAACTGCTGAAGATAATGAAATACGGCCAGTTTCAAGCTGCTGGGCTGCGTTAGGTATGCCCTTAGGAGCCACCAAGAGGGCCATAAGGAATTTGTATTGCACAGGTTCAAACACACAAGTTTTCTCAATGGCCCACAAAAAAGCATCATATAGCAGTTGAGTTTGGGGTTTAGCATTGAAAATTTGGATGGCCGGCGACATCCGATGAGCACCCCTCGCTTTAAAGAAACGCAGAGTGGCTAACACGTTCTTATTTGATTGTTGAATGGCTGATCTGTGATGAATAGCTCACTGGCCCGATGCTTGAAAGACAATCTCCAAATATCTATAAAAGTCAACTTGCTCAATAGCATTTCCATCTATCTCCGATCTATGCTTCCTCCTCTGTTTAGAGAAAACCATACATTAATTTTCCCATAATTAATGGTAAGTTTTTCTCTATTGCAATAGTCAGCTAGGGCCACTAAAGTCCTCCTCATTCCTACTAATGTCTGGGACATCAAAGCCACATCATCGGCATAAAGCAGAGAAGCTACCTGTTTAGAACAAAGCCTAGGGGGATAATTCCCTGAATTTGTGACAGATGGAATATCATAGTTGATATATAAATTTAAAAGAGAAGGAGCCAATATACAGCCCTGACGTACCCACACTGAGATCTCAATTTGGTTGGACAGGTGACCTTTTGTGTCTAATTTGACACGCAAGGATGTATCCTCATGAAGCGCTCTCATAAGAAAAAACAAACGTCTATGAACACTTGAGTTGGCTATTTTTTTGCCATTAGTCTAGCCTGTGGAATTGAATAGAAAGCAGATTTAAGATCCACAAAGGCCACATAAAATCTACCATTCTTGAGCATATATTTATTCACAAGATGGGAAAGGACCATACAATAACCTAACGTACATCCGCCTTGTCTGAAGCCAGCCTGTTCATCCCATAGTATAGTCTCATGTTCTAGCCAGTCCTCCAGTTTTGATAGCAAATGTTTGGAGTACAATTTACCAACAACACTGAGAAGACTGATGGGTCAATAGTTACTAGGTTGCGACCTTGGTCCCTTTTTGGATACCGGGATTACTGTGGCCGTATTCTACTCTGCAGGGACATGGCATGTCCTATCAATCCAGGTAAACAATACAGCCAAAAAAAGGAACCCACCAGTCCTTATGTAATTTCAAAAGTTCAGGATGCACAAAATCTACATCAGGGGCTTTCCTGGGTTTGAACTAACCTATAAGACTACATATTTCCAAGTGAGTCACGGCCAGCCAAGTGGGCAAATCAGTCTCAGAAAGTTCCAAACCGAGTGCCACAGATTCTCCGGCAAAAAGCAACCCAAAGTAGCGCTCCCAATCTGTCTTCGATACACAGTAAATAGAGTCAAACTAATCTTGTCTAAAGGAACCATTAACAATCTGCCAAAAGCCTGAACTGTCCTTATTATGGGTGGCAGAAACCAAATTGGCCCGCAGCCCTTTAGTATAGGCCAATTTCTTACCCTTACACAGTTTTCTGTATTGATTTTTAAGGGTATGGAAACGGGAAGGAATATTTAAAGTATTTATACTCCTACAGGAAGAATATACTATCTTCAATTCACGTCTTTTTCCCAGCACTCACTATCAAACCACCTATGTTTCCTCCCACAGGGCACATACAGGCTACCCCTAGGATGAGCTAAATGGTGTTTAAGGCATGCTAGAAGGTCCTCATAGAATTTCAACAGAGGAATCCGATTGTATACCTCTATTCCATATCTGGAGACAACAGAACATTCAAAAGTATCATATTTACTTCTTCAGACCAATTTAACTGCTTATGAACTTAGGCACCCATCAGCTCCAGAGACCTCATCCAAACAAAGCTATAGGGAGTTTTCAAATATAAAATAAGTGGTTGATGATCACTAGCCAGCTGTTGCCCAATAAAAAGTTTATCAATCATAGGTACCAACAAGGGAGACACTGCAATATAATCTATTACACTGGCTCCCATTCTAGACAAGGTGGTCGATTCTCCCACTGAGTCACCAGGGAAGGATCCATTTAAAAGTCTCAGATTTAGCCTAAATATTAATTTCGCTAACTGAACACCTGCTTCGTTTACCCCCTTATCCCTGGAGCACCTAGCCGAACTGAGACCAGATTCCTCTTCTAGTCTCAGTGTACCAAAATGGAAAGGGGATTCATCATCTTTGCCCACCCTCGCATTAAAATCACCCACTCTAAGACTACACGGGATTCCAGGAATTGAAGACCCAAATTGTCAAGGTATGTAACACGCTTTTGCCACATAGCTTCCTCATAAACCCTAGACAGCTTGGGGGAAGGGGGGGCGATGTATACAGATATGAGCAGACCTGTCCACTGAGGGCTTTTAAGAAGTATCACCAGGGATATAGGTGGACAACTATTGAAGTTAGATACTTCCAGATTCAGGAAAGTCGAGGTCAGGCATTCCAATTCCCCACTTAGTCTACCCTTAGAACTCAAAGATGCGGCTTCTGAGAAATGGGACTTACAGCTATCAATTTCTTTATTTCTTTATTTTATTTTCTGAATTTATACCCCGCCCCTCCTGAAAACAGCTCGAGTTCTAAAGGACCACCAAACCATGTTTGTTGAAACAACAGAATATCAAAAAGTTTGATGCACTGTAAAAAAAAAAAGAAACTCAACCACCAATTTGGGCCCCCATCCTACATTATTCCCAAGAACAGATTGATACATGATCATTACCCTAAACCGCCAGGTCTCAACCAGCAGCTTCAGATAGAACAACATTCTCAATTAAGAAACATAACAACACAGCAACTGTTACACAGAGAATTACCCTGGGCACAGAGTCTAACAAACTAACTCCCCTTCAGAAGAACCCAATACAGGTTCCTGGGCAATGTTTATTTCTGCTTTAATCGGTGTAGTAGTCTTCTGATTATCTGAAAGGGGGTGGGGGGAGAGGAGGACTGGTTGAAGCTCAATAGGACCGATATCCCCTCTTTTGTGGGGATCTAAATATCTCATTTCAATCCAGGACAAAAGATCCTGAGCTGCTGGGTTTATATTTAAAGGGATCTCCCTTAATACATTCCCATGCAGGACACTCAGTCTTTTAAGAATTTTTGTTGTTGTTGTTTTTCTCGTGGGAGGGCATAAAAGGATTGAATTAGAGATCTCCCTAGTCTCAAAATCTACCCGGAGAATCAGAACATTCCCATTGGGACACACCCAGATTAACATTAGTAGCCAACAACTCAGCAGACCCAGCAAGTGGCACCAGCGGGGCAACCTTTATCTCAGACTCCTATGGGAATGTTTTTTTTAGAAATTCAGACTTAAAGTGAGCAAGTGGTGACGCTTTAAATACTCTGGTTATAAGTATCCCCCAAGTACACAGCTGCTTCCTAGAGTTAAAGATTCTACAAGTTGAAGACACCTCATTGAAATACACAACTATTCTATGCTGCCAAACCCAGCTAGGGAGGATCTGAAGGGATCGTATCGATAGCTTAGACTGACTTATGCCCAAAATATTACTTAAATGGCTTCTAACCAACTGCAATGTATTCCATTGTGGCAGTTAGTCATTTGGTAAAGGAAATATTGTAAAAGCCACTGCATTCCTTCCTAATTGTAAAGACTGAGAAGAGTTATTAACTAAATTCTCAAATGCAGTGCCTTCCTGCTTAACCCCCGGGTTGTTGACCTGCTGGTCCATTTGTTCTACCTTGGCCTGGGCACAGGGGGCCATATAGTCAGCTTCTTTCCACCCATAAAAGGAAGACTCGATAGATGCTTCGACCTTGATTCCTCAATTGAGTTGCAGAGATGTTGCATCAATCCCTTCTGCTGAAATAGTAACTCTTTCACTCCTTCCAGCTGCTCAATCAGCTGTTTAGTCAAATTCCCAACAACAAAACATTGGTTACCCAAAAGTTCATGTATGTTTATCTCAGCATTGAAAGGAGAATCTAAAACACTAAGGGACTTATCCAGCAAAGAATTCACACATGAAACATTATCACCATGTACCGTAAACAATTAGTCAGACCTATCCAACAGAGGATTCACACATGAAGGATTATCCCCATGTAAAGCAGACTTTGCATCTACCGTAGTTGTATGCTCAGCTGAGAGCTGTTCAAACAAGTTTTAAGGGGGAAATATTTATCAAGCATTGTGAGGGCACTCCAGAGTTAAGAAATTGATCTAATTTGGACTGCTTCAATTTGGCACCCAAATCAGGAACGTTAGAGACATTAGGAGAACCTCCCTGTCTTCTGTGTTTCCTACTCATAATTAAAGAGAGCACCCACACCCCCTTGCCACAAAATTATAAATAAATATGTATCATAGTAGTTTCTTAGCCCCCAAGGTTCTTGCTCTTCAACAGATCACCAGTTCAAACTAGCCAGGCCTCTGGGGAAAGCAGCCAAGTCCTTATATAAATAACGAAGCAGCTTCTTAATCTCCAGGTCCACAATGTCCTTGCTCTTCAACAGAGCACAAGAGCAAATCCGCCAGGCCCTTGAAAGACTGTTGAAATCCTTAGAGTCCTTGCTCTTTAACACAGTTTCTTGGTCTCTAGATCCTCAGTGTCCTTGCTCTTCAACAGAGCACCAGAGCAGACTAACCAGGTCCCTGGAGGAAAATTCAAATCCTCAATGCCCTTGCTCTTTAACAGGGCGCAGGTTAAGGTTAACCAGGCCCCTGGATAAATATCAACAGTTTCATAAATTCCCAGAACCATGTTCTACAACAAAGCGCCAGTTCAGAGTGGATGAATATCCAGGTCCATGATGTCTTTGTTCATTAATAGATAACAAAAACATACTAACCATGTTTCTGTACAAAAAGCCCTAAGAAAAATACAGGATCCGTCTGGTCTAGTCCCTAAAAGGGTTCCAGTTCTTCTTTGTCCTTGTTCTTCTGCCAAGCAAGGGTACAGTCAAGACCTCTAATTCACAGTTTCAAAAAAAAACGTAGAGGGATACAGGGGAGGTGCAAATAAAAACCACTAAGGATGACTGTTTACTCCGGGTCCCACCCCACAAGACAGATCACACCTTCAGCTCTTGCTTGCGCTCCACCCCTCAAGGACCAACACCACGCCACTACAAGCAGAAACACCTTTATGGAACATCTTGCTAACCAAGGCCATCGACTGAACAGCTTCAAGGCATCCACTCCCTCAGCATTGGCGCTGCAGGTTTACTGAGGATCTGTAAAAGGTCAGCAGTTAGAGTAACTGACTGATTGCATCATAGAGCTAGTTTAAGAGCCTATGCCATGGCTGTGCGGGCAGCAAAGAAGGGTTTCTTTGCTGCCTTCATAGCATCTGCAAAGTCTTATCCAGCAGAGCTTTTCCAGGTGGTGAGGGGGCCCGTCAGTCCGGTCTCCCTTCATCTGGAACTGAAGTTTTCCAGTGCCCACTGTGACATGTTTGTTGATTACTTTGCGGACAAAATCACTTGGATCACCATGACTTTGATGCTGCACTTATTACAGTAGGAGAACCAGAGGTTATGGAAGCCCCGCCTTGTCCGGGTTCATGGGATCAGTTTCAGGAGGTGTCGCCAGCTGGTGCGGAGGATGTTCTTGGGGCAGTCACAGCCACCTTTTGTGAACTGGACCCATGCCCATCCTGGCTGGTTAAAACCAGCCGGGAAGTGTTGGGACCGTTGCTGACGGGGGTGATCAATTACTCCCTTCGGTGGGGGGCAGAGTGCTGAGCTGCCTCTGCTCAAAAAACCATCACTTGATGCTGACTCCCTTGCCAGCTATCGGCTGGTCTCTAACCTTCCCTTTTTAGGGAAAGTTACTGAATGGGTAGTGGCTCGGTAGTTGCAGGCGCATCTGGACCGCATCCATTTTCTGGATCCCTCACAGTTCAGCTTTCACCTGGGCTATGGCACGGAGACTGTGCTTGTGGCTTTGGTCGACTACCTCCACCACGAATTGGACCAGGTCGTCCGACCCACCTGATTTTATTAGATCTGTCGGCTGTCTTTGATACCGTTGATCGTAAGATGTTGGTGACTTGTCCGCGGGACCGAGCCAGGGTGAATGGGATCGTTCTTGAATGGTTCTGTTCATTCCTGATCAGAAAAACTCAGTGGGTGGTGCTCGGGGATTGTTTTTCTTCTCCCCAGGACCTCTCATGTGGTGTCCTGCAGGGTTCCATTCTGTCCCCTCTCCTGTTCAACATGTATATGCAGCCACTGGGCGACGTCGTAAGACGGTATGGTGTGCGGTGTCATCAGTGATGCTGATGACACCCAACCGTACCTCTCTTTTACATCCTAACCAGACCCGACAGTCTGTCAGGGAGGTAAGGGTGAGGGAAAGGGCACACTTTCACTGTTTCACGCCCTTGTCTGTAGATCCTCTCCTCCTGCTGCAAGGGAATGCTCCAAAAATGCCCATCAGGATAGAGTGTGGGCCCACGTTGTCTCACTGATACTGGGCCCCTATCATAATAGGGCACAGGAGGCAGAGGCAGAACAAGGCCCACACCGCACACCCGGTGCACAATCACAACCCACACCAGATGGGGGGGACGGGGTGATTGTGGGGGTGAAACAGTGAGGGGGGAACAGGGTATGAGGTCCGCACAGGTGAGCGTAATCCAGGGAGCACGCACGAGTTGATGAGGGTATGCCAAGGTAGGGGAAGGAGGTCCACACATGCACGCAGTCTCACTCACCCACACTCTCACTCTCTAGACTCAAGGGTGGCAGGGGAAGGGGAGGCAACAAACAAACCATACTGAAGACAGGCACAAAAAATCTCAGACTTAGTTTGCAAGTGGCCGGTTTCCACAACTCCTTCACCAGCGTCGCGGCCTTCCTCGTGCTGGCTTCATATAGTTATGGCCCCACCCCCTGCCACGCTGCACTGCATGCAGAGCATTGCGCCGGCCGTGGCAACGCTCCCGCAAAGTCGGTACTTGCCCCGCCCTGGTCCTGCTGCGTTGCCGGGGATGCTGGAGCAGCCGCAGTCAGGGAACGCGCCTGAGCCTGTCTCTTATACACATCTAGATGTGTATAAGAGACAGAGTCGTGGGAGCGGGGGGGCACCCCCGCCACCATGGGAGTCGGGGCCGAGCCCCATGACAGCAGTGTGGAGCCCGCATGACACAGTCGCAGTGCTTATTCAGTGTCTGGCGGCTGTGGGGGACAGGATGAGGGTGAGCTGACTGAGGCTGAATCCTGACAAGAAAGAGGTAACGTTGGTGGGTAAGGTGGGTGTGGCGTCCCCTGTCATTGATGGGGTTCATCCCCCTCTGGTCCCCTAGGTTTGTAGTCTGAGAGTTCTCCTCGAATCCAAGATCCGCCTGGATGTCCAGGTGGGGGATGTGGTGAGGAGCTCATTCCGCCAGTTACATCTTGTGCAGCAGCTTTGGCCATATGTCTTGGACTCCGACCTATGTGGCCACCATCATCCATGCTTTCATCACCTTAAGACTGGACTACTGGAACGTGCTCTACGTGGGGCCACCCACGATAATGGTTCGGAATCTGCAGCTGGTGCAGAATGCGGTGGCCCATCTCTTACAAGAATGGGTCACCGAGAGCATATTACACCAGTGTTCCGTTCTCGGCACTGACTGCCTATAGTCTTCCAGATCCGCTCCAAGGTGTTGGTGCTCATCTAGAAAGCCCTATATGGTCTCAGCCCTATCTACCTGTGGGACCGCCTCACTCCCCATGCGCTGCATCGGCCCATTTGGTCTGCCAGAAATGCCCTTCCCAAAGTCCTCCAAGTTGTTTGGGGGGCAACTATGGAGAGAGCGTTCTCGGTGGCTGCACCAAGGCTGTGAAACTCCCTTCCAACAGAGGCCCGGATGGCCTCAGGCCTCTCCTCCTTTCAACAAACTTGTAAGACCTGGCTGTTCTGCCAGGCTTTTGGTGAGGAAGACAGGTAAAAGGATGGGGTTACGGTAGGGGGGTTTCTGCTTTTTGTTCTACCTCCCCCATATGGACTGTTTTATATTTTATTGACTTGTTCATTTTATTGTTGTATTTTATATTTATATTTAATTTATTTTGTGATTGTTAGCCGCCCCGAGCTATAAATAAAATAAATTAAAATAAATAAATAAAGCAAACTCGCTGCCACCAGACAGCAGCTCACCAACCCAGCAATAACAGAAGAAAACTTCCAGCTGGGAACCCCACCATCAGATTTGAGCTGAGCTCCTGCCATGCCCAAATTCAAACAAGCTTTCTGCAGCCAATGGGACTGCACAGAGAGGCCAGGAACATTGGTCTGAGTTCCATCAAAGCTTCAAAGCCTAGAGAAACCTTAGCTGAGCCGTCAATTGTCGGCGCGGCGAGAGACAGGAGCGGAGAGCTCGAGGCAGAATTGGGGGCAAGAGAGCCTGGCCAGTCAGCCACACCGTGACTGGCGTCCAGCACCCACAGCTGTTTCTACCGGAACCTCCCTGGGTACTCAACTTCTCCTCCATGGAAATGGGGGAAGAATGAAAAAGTCAATTTCTTAAAGCCCCCTTGAAAGTGAGCCTTCTAATTGGTAGCTCCTAATTTAACTAATCACATTTTTATTAACAATACAACGAGGCTCAAGGAAGCCAACAGTTAGCTATAAGAAGAAGCTCTTAGGTAATACTGGGTGAGGCAGCACTAAGAGAGTAAAGGTTTAAACTCCTAATGTGTTTAGTAACCCACAAACTGCCAGGTCCCTGCATAAGTCCCTAGCAATTCAGCAAAAAAACCCAAATACCCACATGCCTTCTTGAGGGCAAGAACCTATCCTCTAGATAGGGAGGCTTCCTGATGCCAACAATTCTCGTATCAACTGACAGCCCTGACGTAAGACTGACTGACATGCTTCCTCACAACCTGGTTCTTCTTGGCCCCACAGAAAGTTTTTCTGGAGGTGACTCAGTCTGTCCCCCAGACAAGGAACAAGCCAACTTGGCTCGATCCTCTTACTCACTGCTGAAACCTCTTTATAAATGCTCTGTGCTTTTTCAAAGGCTCTAACATATCTCCCAAAATTTTGAACAGCAAGAGGGCCCCGCCCTGCCCCATTAGCCAATAAGCCTCATCTCCTAGTGAAAAAGCCCCTCACCCTTCACTCCACCCCCCACATGCACATCCTGCATTACATACAGATATACCTGGTGGTGGGAGAGAGGCAGCTCTAGCAGTGGAGGAGGAAGGGAGCATGACTCCAGATGACTGATGTACAGGGATGGGGAGCACATGAACCCAGCAGTGACAATATACAGGAAGGAAATCTGGGTGCAATACAGGGAGGAGCTTTGGGCACCTTGGACATGCTTACAAGTGGGTTGGCTTCAGTCGCAGAACTACAGGCTTCTGCCAAGTCTCAAACAGGCAACTCACATTGGGGGTATTGAGGCACTCCAGCAGCTGCCAACCTACATTTAGTGGGACCATGGGACTTGCCTCTGAGGCCAAGACTATCAACTTCAGGATGGTTAGGGGAGATTCTGTTAAGGAGAACGTATATCTTCTTCCTTCCAGCAAGTTCTATTTTAGCTGCTTACAAGCATAGCCACACTGGAGCATGCTTAATAAGTAG
This sequence comes from Sphenodon punctatus, assembly GCA_003113815.1. Classification (NCBI taxonomy): domain Eukaryota; kingdom Metazoa; phylum Chordata; class Lepidosauria; order Sphenodontia; family Sphenodontidae; genus Sphenodon; species Sphenodon punctatus. Next base: position 1,897,722 of record QEPC01004745.1, read on the forward strand.
ACCTGACCTCCCACCCAACCCCTCCCCCCCACCCCCAATCACCACTACCTCAGTGATTCGGCTATGTCCATTGGACAATCCTTTCCATTACAAATGTTACCACAATCAGCCCCCTTGCTCATAGTTTCAGCAAAGGCTCCAAAGGCCAGTCTGGGTCTATTCAGCCTCTTCCTGGCTGATTGAGGGCAAAATTAAGACATATTGACTAATCTCTGGGTGTAAAGCATTTCCTTCAAAGGATCTGTTGCGAAGAGGCAAGACAACCTTCCTAGTTACACATGGACAACACTTTTTGGCCAGGTACAATATTAAAAATGACTCAACCTCTTCCAGTATGAGGATAGAGCACTTCCAGAAACACATTACCAGACTACACGGAGCACCATTTCTGATATGCTAATTTCTCCATATTAATAGAAGAAAACAACTGGCTTGTGAAACCAAATGGAAGAGGGAATAAGATACAGTACAGACAAGTACAAGAAAGCCATAAGAAACAACAAATTGGTGGAGGAAAGGATTTTGCAACAGTTACAAATACGCTAGTTGGGATTCAACCTGCAAGGCGTTGAACACACTCTGCTACAGTGGAAGTTAAGGGTATTTATCACTTACCAGAATCCTGACTAATCATCATGTATCCAGGAATTTTAAAACGTTGGGTGAGCAAACTATTCCCTGTATTAAAATATTGCATGGTAATACAAGGTTTTGTTTTGTTTTTTCTATCCTTGCCCTACTTTTGTTTATTGCTTTCTCTTTGCTGTATCGCTTACTGTTTTCCCTGTAACATCTCCAGTCCTCAATAGTATAAGCTCTGAACTCTATTTGCTTTCATACTTGCTTCATCGAAGGATGGGTCTAGCTAAGACTCATTAAAGTTAATGGAATGACTTTTTGATTTTAAAGGGTTTTGAATCAGGTCCTATGTATTTCACAAATACTACAGGACAGAACAAAATTATCCTCATTCTGGATCACAAGAGAAACACCATTTCAAAAGTAGCTCACATGCCAGTCCAATTGAAAAGTGGTACCCAGTTGTAGAAAAAAAGCATCGCCTGATTTTCAGAAGTGCTGAGCACTGTAGTTCCCATTCACTTTAAGGGCAGAATTTCTGAAAATGGGTCGTATAAGGTCATTTTAATTAAGAGCAACACAAGGAGAGTAACATTCAACCCATCATCTACAGGCTAATCTCAAGGCAGTTCACTCTTCCCTTCCTGAATCTAAATTTTTCAAAAGAATGCAGCGAAATTAGATGTAAAACTAGGCATGCAGACGTCCTCACTCTGAGCACAGTTCATTCCCCTGGCTTCCGTGTTTTTCATTTGCCACACTGACCTAAACAAGGTCACAATGGTTGGCACCTCTTTTTTAAAAAAAAAAAAGAATAAGTCAGAACAGCCCTATTCCCAAGCCCAGCTACAAAAACAGAGCCTTTACTTTGAATGCAAGTGCCAATGTGCTCTAAATTTGTGCGGCTGCTTTCAAAAGTAATTATGAGTTGAGAGCAGGCTATTGTGTTTATTTTTTCTACGTAGAGCGTATTTGGAATAGAGATGAGTTTGTTGGCCTTACGAACTGTACAGGATAGCAGTGTTTACATGAGTCATATCTGGTAACGTTAAAATCATATTTAACATCAAAAATATTGTGGTGTTAATTTTTTATTTTTAGAATCTGTGAGGTTGTTCTGCAATTAGTAACAGTGAAGTGAATGGCTGATATGGCATTTTTAAATATACAAAAGGTAAAAAAAAAAAAAAACAACCTTGCATGCCATCAAAAAGGTGACAGGATGAGTTGATTTGCCTAAATATCCAAAACAAACATCCAGATAAAAGAAAAAGGTACGAGTCTAATGGCTTTTAAATTTAACCAATTGTTATTGGTTTCTAAATGTGTCGAAGTTGATTTGGTGGAAACCGATCAGTCTCTATTCCATGCAAAAACCACACTAAAATCCATTTTCGCATGTTACTATAAACATAAAATCATTGCAGTGCAACTAGGTTACAATGATTGCTACCGTTGTCTTTTACTTACTCATTGCCCCAATCCAAGCGAGCAGTGATGTGACGTTTTACATCCTTCATCCGGTCATGATTGAGATGGCCCACAAGTACCTGCCTTCGCAGGTCCAAGATTTCATTCATAATGTGCCACAGTCGATGAAACAGATCCCCTTCATTTCTCTATGGAAAACATAAACAAACAGTTATGTAGCGCATCATTTAACAAAGTCACTCATGCCAATGGTCGTCACTGGATAAAATAGCACTGCTAGGGTCAGTGCATAAACAACGAAAGGTCATACCCAGTCCCGCCTGTGTCAGGCTGAGGCCAGTGGTGTTTCCCCACAGAAAGACCTGGACCGTCTGTCCATCTCTCTAAAGAGGTCAGTCCTGTAAGTACGATTATATGGCTGAACATACAGTCGATTAATTTTGTACCTTCCTTGTCTTCTGCGTGGCTGGCAGTTTTTATGAACCTGCTGTTGAACTTGGCCAATACACAGCCTTGGAAAATAAGGTAATTTGAACACAGAACTGAACTCAAGTACGTTTTATTTTCCTCATACAGCAGGTGGGACCATGCAGCTGTCTCATGCATACATTTTCTAAAAATATGGGAAACAGTATTCCATGATCCCCGTCTTCTCTTTATTTTCTTTACTACCTCACCAATTGATAATCCGCCTTCCCAGGCGAGATAAGTGGAAACAATCCCCACCCCCCCAATCCGAGAGCCTATCAAGAACCATTTTAGATAAGATAGAAGTTTACATTATCATGAGTGGAGTGAAACAAATAAATAGGAAGCTGTTATTTATGTTCACAAATAATACTAAAACTAAAAGACAGTCTACAAAGCAAAATGCCAGCAGAGCCAGTGGGGTGTAGTTGATTGGACCTGGGAGACCAGGGTTTGAATCACCCCAGCTAATAAACTCACTTGGTAGCTGGGCAAGTCATAACCTCAGTTCCCCATCTGTAAAATGGGAATATGTATGTGTCTGTCTTTCCCTGTGTTCCCCTCATCCTTGTCCACCTTAGATTGTTGACCCACTGGGCAGGGACCTGTCTCCAAAATCTGTGACTGTAAAGTGCTGCACAAGCCTAGTAGCACTACAGAAATTATTATTAGTAGATTTAAGTTAGTAGTAGATTTAAAAGAAACAAAAGGAAGTACTTTTTCACTCAGTGTACAATTAATTTGTGGACCTTGTTGACAGAACATGCTTGTTAAAGTAAATAGCATAACTGGGTTTTTTAAAAGGATTGGATAAGTTCTTGGAGGAATGGGGGGATAGCCACATAAATCACTATTAATTGGGTTGGTTAGGGGACACAACCTTTGACTGTAGGGAGCTGAGACTAAACAGCAGGGAATAAATCACTCCATTAAGACTATTGTGTACTTTTCTGAAGCAACTGAACATGTCCATTATTGGAGACAAAAATGCTAGGCTGGATGGACCATTGGTCTGACCCAGTACGCCTGTTCTTATGTTCTTACTACTATAAGAAGAATAAGTCCATGGACTGTAAACTACAAACACATGAGGGTCTCAATGTGTAGTCAATAAACACTTTATCATGATGGGCCCTCTCAGCATTGGGTCCACTGGATAAGCTAGTAATTACTCCAATGTCTAGTCTACTATCAGGGACCAGGGCTGAAGCGGCAACTGCTTTTTCCATGTCGATATTTCATTCCGCCATTTTGGAATTGCCTGTGACTTTCCGCAGCTTTTCTGCCAGCATTTCTCTAATTTCATGCCCTTCGCTTTGCTGCATCAGAATTATCAAAAAGTGTCATAAATAATCTCTGAAAGTGTCGGAAGAAACACTGTTCCACTAGTTTTGCACCCTGACGGCATGTCGGAAAGGGCCAGCAGAATTTGCGGAAGATTGCAGACAAAAGTAGCTGAATGAATATCTCTATCGCACCGTGCCACTGATTGCAGAAGAGCTCTTTCTGTTGGAAACAGCTACCACAGCATCTTGCTGTTTCAGCCCTAGGGTGGAAGTGGCAGTGATCAGCCTGCTGCACAGCAGACTCCCTGACCAAGCTGGCTAAGTTGTTCTCAGAGGTGGTCTCGAGGTCACCCAGACTTATTGTCTTGTGACACTTCAACGTACATTCTGAGACTAACACTTAGGGGCCACAGAGGGACTTCATGACCTCCATGACAACCATCGATCTATCCTAAATAATATCTAGGCAAGACAAACATTGGTTTTGATGTTTAGCACCGGCCTGGAAAACAGAGATTCCAATTATTGGGGTGTTGTTACCACACCATTGTCGTAGTCGAACTGTTACTTCGTGGGTAATGGGCGAAATCCCTGGCCTCCTATGCCCCCACCAGGGTGGTGAACTAGTTAGGTTGGTCTGCCCCCAGAGACTAATGGATCCAATTAGTTTCCAGAACACTCTGGGGGATTTACCCATTGACAGTGACAGCTACTCTGTTGTTGATCTGTTTGCTTTGTGAAATGACATCTTGACCATGGCCACTGACATTGTTGCACTCAGGCATCCGCTCCCACTGCTGCAACAGAATAGATTCCCCTTGTATATCGGGGACCCGAGGTGATAGAAACAGGAGGGTAGGCAGTTACAGCACAGGTGGCACTCGACTCACACTGAAGCCAACTGATTGCAACATATATCATTTTTGAAGGACTGTGGTATGGCTGTGTTGGTGGCGAAGAAGATTTTGCCAATGCTATGATGGCAGAGAAGAGAGTCACATGGAACTGTTTTGGTTGGTGAATGGCCTGGTTAATCCGGTCTGTCTCCATGGTGAACTAGTCATCCATTGCCTGCTGTGATATTTTTATTAATTACTTTGTAAACAAAATCGCTCATATTCACCACAACTTGGGTGCAGCTACTTCAATTGCAGAGTCAGAGTTTTGCGTTGTGGAAGCTTATTCATGTGCTGTTTTGTTTGCATCAGTTTCAATTAATGTCACCTATGGATGTGGACAATATTACTTACCCAATGTCTGGCAGCTGTTGGGGACTGGACAAGGATGAGCCATATGAAGCTGAATTCAGACAAGACTGAAGTGATGATGGTTGGCTGACGCTGTGACTTGGAGGGGTCTGCGTACCCTGTTATTGAAGGTCCAGCCACCTCTGGTTACCCAGATTCACAGGGTGTGCTTTTGGAACCTTTGCTGAGCATTGGAAGATCAGGTTGTGGCATGGCCAGGAGCACTTTCCACCAACTCCATCTAGTGAGGCAGCTGTAGCCCTGCCTTTCTTATTCAAATCCAGCATTCATGCCTTCATTACCTCAAGGCTAGATTACTACAATGTACTCTAGGTGGGGCTGTCCTTGATGATTGTTCGAAAGCTATAGCTAGCACAGGACGCAGTGGTCCATTTTCTTTTGGGGGTGAGCACATTACACCTGTGCTTTACAGTCTGAACTGGATTCCTATAGCTTTCTGAGAACAATTTAAGGTGCTGGTTATGACCTTTAAAGCCCTCAAGAGCCTAGATATGTGGGGGATATCTGAAAGAGTGCCATTTCTATCATGCTCCACCATGACCCCCTATGGTCAGCCAGGAGCACTCTCTTCCTGGTACCACCTTCCAGTCTTGTTCACATGCCAAGATCCCGCAGAGAGACATTCTTGGTTGCTGCCCCAGTACTGTGAAACTCCCTTTCCCCAGAGGTCCATCAGAGCCCAAGCCTGAATATTCTGGAGACAGTGGTAAGACTTTTATTTTTAAGCAAAGCATTTCCCAGGCAGAAATAGGGACGGAGTCTGGTGAGTTTAGAGACATGGGTGGGTTTTTCAAATAGATTTTTATTATATTTTGTGTTTTTAATTATACAAGTTACCCTGAGGCTTAAGGGAAAGGCAGAGTAGAAATTTAAATAGCTAACTAGATAAATAGATAAATGTAATTTTAGTCTGATACTCAGGCTGCTTTCAGACATTACAAAATGGGCTATTCTAATAACTCAGGGTAATTTCAGACGTTATGAAAACGCCTTTCACCACAGTGGATCCCCTGTGGTGGCGGCATTTCTGGGAATGTCTGTTTGGTCCCGGCCAAACGTTCATCACAGTGAACCCCCAGCCAGGATCAAGCTTGACCACGGTTCTCGACCTCCAGCTGGCCGGAGGTCGAGAACCGTGGTTAGAGTAGCCACGATCCGGGACAGGGCCAGCGATGGCAGCACTGCACATTTGCTCGCCAGCCCCGCCTCGGAATCAGGCTCCAACCATGGGACAGGGTCAGGCGCAGCGGCCTTATTGGCCGCTGCGCCCGCCCATCTTCCCGTGGATGGGCGGCCAGTCGAGGGAGCACGGGGGGCGGGGCCCCGCAGCCCCGCCCCCTCCCCAATCCCCCTCAGGGATCAGGCCGGCCGACCTCTAAAAGATGGCCGCCCTGATAACAGACCGTGATCCAAGACGGATCCCGGTCCAGGGTTCGGCATGGCAGGCCTCCGAGCCCGTCATATCTGAAATTATCCTTAAGACAATACCAGGTATTAGAATTCTTTGATTTCTGTAATGTGTGAATGCACTATTCCCCTTTTATGCTGCAAGATCTCAGATCATTGTAAAAGCTACATTTGGTGGCTCTTGCAACGACCCAAGATCTTGTACCTTAAAAGGGGAATAGTGCATTCGCACATTACAAAAAGTGCATAATTGTAATACCCAGTATTATCTCAAACTATTATAATAGCCCATTTTGTAAAGTGTGAAAACAGCCTCAGTATCTTCTAGACCCAAAACATTTAGCATATTTTAGCATATTTTAAATCTTCTCCTCTAAATTGCTATTAAACAATTTAAATTTCCACTTTTTTTTAAACCTCAAGTGAATAAAAATGCACTGTATTAACCAGGAATCAAAGTAAGAGACCCAAATTAAGTCACAATTTGAAAAAAATAAATGTGATTGGTTTGAAATAGCACAACAATTAAAAATTTTATTTAATTACTGTTTGCGGTACAAAAACAATACTAACACAAAAGGTATTGGGGTCAATAGTACCCCAACATCCCCAAAATTATGGTACTGCGTGTTGAATTGACTGAGGGTTGAATTGAATTTTGGGGATAAATATGACACACACACACACCCCCAGTACCTTAGATGTGTAGTGCTTTCATTTTCTCATTCATTACAATTGGGGTCCAATTTACCCCCAATACCATATTAGTGACATTCTCAATTTTTAAAGGAAAAAAATATAACCATGGATGGGAGGAAATGAATCAACCCAGGACAATTGACCCCATTACTGTTGAGGAATACATAGAGTATGAAGCAGTACAGGTTTGTTACAAGTGTTCTCTGAACTTTTTTGTATCCCTTTGGGGCCCAATTTACGCCAAATTCATTTGAGGCTTAAGGTGAATAGCAAAAGAACGCCTAGACCTTAGGCTTTTACCAGACAAAAAGGGGCCTCTGTGTCCCTTTGCGACTCTGAGGTCGGCCGAGGGCACCCGCTTGCGAGTGGCAACTGTCCCTGAAGTTGCTAATATGAGGGCACACCGGGGGAGGGGGAGCACTCTTCATTACTGCCCCACAATTACAGAACTCCCTCCCCTTAAAGGTCTGCTTAAGCCCAAGCCTGTTCATCTTTCAGAAATGATGCAAGACCTTTTTGTCTGGGATGCTGAAATAGGGTTCGGTGGAATTGGATGAGAGGGATTTGGGGAGGAGAGTGGCAGGTGGAGGTAAGGGGCGAGGTGTATGGGATTATGGGGTTTCAAGGGATTTTAATTAATTAATTAAAGAATTTTAATGTATTTTACTATATTTTATCTTTGGAATTTTCTCATGTTGATGTTGTAAGCCACCCTGAGTCTCCGGAGAAGGGCAGGGTAAAATTATAAAATAAATTAAAATAATAATAATAAAAAAATAACCAGGAAACTTTATTCACACTGTCTTTAATGCATGTGCTGATGTGCTATGAAGTTTGCATTTCAGTATCTGCATCAATTAAAAAAGTTTGGTTTGGTGTAAAAAAATAAGCAGTTATTTCAATAAGCTTCTAGTTTATTGAAAACACTAAGAAAAATTTCATAGCTGAAAAATAAAAATCAGTAGAGAAAGGTTGCCACATTCTATGGTTATTAGGAAACTAAAAATTAAGGAGTCATTTTAAAGATCATTGTAGAAAGTATGTTTAAAATAATATTTACATTTACAATTATATATGCAGGACATTCACACACTGAATTATTCATGAAGAAATCTTGCCAATTTACAAACTGCACAAAGTTTTTGAAAGGTCTTCCTGTACTGAATAGCACAGGAATGGGAGTGGTTGTGCCACCACTTTAAAATGTGGTAGATCAATTGTGAGGCACCTGGACTTGAGCCTGTCCCAATCACGCCATTCATAGCCATCTTCTGTGCCATGAACTCTGCATGCACTAGCAGCAGGCTAAGGAGACTAATTTTATAATTTTGAATTTATCCTCCTGACAAGCAAGTTCCTGAACTCATTACTGGATCTTTAAGAAGTTTTATTTTTACTTTGGGGGGGGCGGGGGCACCACTCCCTACCACCGCCAACTTTCAGCTCATTGTGCTCAAATATTCTTAGAAAAGAAGCAATTAAAGCTTTTGCTACTGGAATTTGTGTTTTAGAAGAGCAAATCCAGAACAGTAGGTGGGTTGTGAAAGTCCCAAGAGACTGTAGAATGCTACAGTTACAAGTGCTGTGTTTATATACTAATTATGTTTCCATTTTCCCTTTTACATTCACTTTCCACCAATAATCACTTGTAGCTCTCACCTGCACCTAAGGGCGATTTACTTAGCAGTAAGAAAATATTAAATCCGCGCACATATTAAGTACTCCTCTCAAACTAAATATTTTCCTTAAAATAAAAAAATTTAAAAAAACCTTGGAAGACCAAAAGTATGTTTCAATGGAGCCAAGCTACTCCCTAAGGAATTACAATTCCTTCTAGACAAAACTGTACAGTTAAAAATAGTAAATCTGGAAATGGAAAGACAATCAGCTCCCTGAAATAACTTTTCACGGCTCAGTATACCCCAAGCTAGCATAACCCTTTCTGTATTTTGTTCTGTATACTGGAAACATACAGAGGGATAGAACACATTGACTTTAAATATTACTTATACGGATAGGCTGTCCAAGCCCTTTAATACTGAAACTGGGGTCCGACAATGCTACTTACTTGCACTGTTGCTCTTTAACCTTTTCATTAATGATTTGGTTAAAATTATAAATGAAGCTAACTGTACTCCGACTAAAATTATGGAGAGCTCCTTGAGTATTCTGTTGTATGCGAATGATAGAATACTGTTATCACAGACCAAATAAGGTCTGAAACAGTGTTTGAATTGATTGGATTGCTATTGTACTGAGAACGATCTGCAAGTGAATGCGCAGAAATCTCAAGTGATTTGCTTTGGCCGGAGTCAAGTTCAGTATAAGTGGGCAATTTCCTACTGGGATAAGGTCTCCAGGATGGAACCAGCTCAACTCCCATATAAATGTTGGCTAGAACAGATGCTTCATAATGGTAGTAGGAAATAATGGTGGTGGAGTGGGATTGCCAAGGCTCTGTCTAAGGCAGGTTTTCTTATGGAAGCATATGGAACAAATAGGAGGGTCTCCTTGAATGAAATTAAGCAGAGACTCCTTGACATTACTATTCAAGAAGAGCCGTCTAAAATATCGTCGATGAAAACAGCGCCATGGTACTCTTTGGTAAAATCTCCTTTTTCATTAGAAGCATATATGGTACAGTTGTAGAATTTTAACTTGCGTAAGATGTTGACACTGGCTCATTTTCGTTGTTTGAGTCAGCTGTTACCAGTGGGAAGTATCAAGGGTGGGATTATTGTGATAGAGTTTGTTCCTGTTTTTTGGATGAGGTTGAGTCTTTGATCCATGTTTTATTTAGATGTCCGTATTATGAGGATTTAAGGACCTGTTGGATTGCTCCTACTTTTGAAAGGAAACCTTTTTCTGCACTGAACACCAAAAGGTGGTCAGTTTGTTAGCAACAAAAGATCCAGTGGTTATGAAAAACATGGCATTTTTTTCTTTCTGTGATCTGTAAAAGGAAATCTGTATTTAATAGTATGGCCTAAGTTGGAATCCAAGAATTTATCTGAAGGGATCAGACTGGAACTGTCTATTTGCATTGTTGGTTGTTTTGTTATAGATTGTTGTATATATTTTATAATGCAGTTTTTTTGTGTGAAGGCGAATAGCCGTAATAAAATTAATGAATATTGCTTATTAAGCAAGGTAGTAAAAAATCTGAAAAGCACACAGCTCTAGGGCACATTAAGGCTGTTGATCTTAAAAAAAATACTTCCACTCCAGGAGTACAACTGCATTTTGGATTGCACTTAAGCAGCCATATGCATGATGTATGGCATGGAGTAAAATATTTTTACAAATAAGATGAGCAAAATATTGCAACTAGCACATAGGTTTAAGTTACGTATACCTTTTAAGTTTGTACTTTTACTTCTATTTGTACCAACCAACTTTAGTGTTTCTTTTATGTAGTCAACAGTATTGTACTACACTACAAATTATTACAGTATCTAAAAAGGTTACATTTTAAAAATGTATCACTTTAAATAGGAAATTGGAATTTTATGATCTACTAGTCATTTGTCATCTTGACCTCTGCATAAAGTTTGTTAAATGTTGGGGGGCATATTAAGCAGGGCAACCTAGCCAACTACAGGCCAGTTTCTTCAGCCTCATCACTCACTTCTCTCCCACAGGGTTCTCATGTTTTTCTAGGTAAGTGAAAGTAAGTGCTATGAAAGTCATTAATGTGTTTGCCTCAGAACCATTTGAATTGTGAACTACTAAAACCATCTCATAAAGAGGGTCTTTTATGTATGTGAACATGCAATAAGGATAACTCAAAAAGACCTGCACGTTAGAGAAATGTCCAAGCTAAGGTTGTAATAATGGGCCATGGTAAAACCCACTGTCAAGACAGCAGTGGAGAAAGAATAGGTGATTGCTATCTCATGTTGCTCAATGCTCAACATACAGAAAAGGAATAAGTAGTACTCTTTTTCAAGCATCGAATCTGTACATGGATCCTATCACATGAACTAATCTCTAGCCCGGTACCCAAAACTCAACATAATCATGCATGATGAAGAATTAACTGCCTATTACACGCTACCCAATGCAGTTTCTGATCAAGAGATGACAAGACAGGATTTTAAACACAATATAGCTCTCTTTGGCTATTTCATACTATGGATATCATTACTCTGTTTGGTGACTTGAATGGTACCACTGACAGCTGAAGCAGATCATGAAAACAGTTACTGAATCAGTTATCCCACATGCCCTCTATGATAATGGTAAATGCCCCTTAGGAGCTTGTCATCACAAACACCTGGTTTCACAAAAATAAATTCACTGATTTACCCTGTCAAGTAATGACAGCCAAAACTGAGAAGATGATCCGTCCCAGAATCCATCCACCAGCAACTACAGAACTATCCAGTCTGCCAAACGCAACAATAATCACAAAGCAGTCTCTGCAAAAAATTTTCTTACGTTTTCAAGTTTAGGCAAAGTAACAACCAAGTTAGCAAACCTGAGTTACTGATTCTTTAAAAATAACTTAGGGGAAAAAACAGGGGGGAAAAAACGACAGCTGCCAAAGCCATGCATCTGAAACAAGCTGGGAGATGAAGCCTTGTCAGAGAAATGCTGCAGCTTCATCTCCCTGGAGAAATTTCAAATCCACAGACCATCATTGGTCTCATGAAAATTGGTCTCTCCATTACTACCTTAAACACCACTGCATAACCTCATATGGCTGATATGAGAGGCAATACATATTGTATGTACATACTGTAAGTTGTGTTCTCAACCAATCAATAAAAATACTCCCAACATAGGGTTTTACGTAAGTCAAAGCTGTGGCATTCAAGAAAGTCTCTACCAGGAATGATGTTGTCTCCTTATATAAACATTTGTGCAACTTCACGTATGGGTAAAGTTATTTCCTAGAAGTGAGTCAATCCAGAATCTGAGTTGAACATTTCAACCTGTTTCTGAATGTACCCTGCAATTTCTATGGACTTTGATATTAAGATAGCTGCTGTGTTGGCTGATTGCAAAGTGAACCTGGCAAGTTCGATATAAATATAATCCAGAGTAACATAGAAGAGTAGCAGCCAGTGGGAACAAGGAATTGTTGGATTTCTACAGGCCTCTTAAAAAGCACCAGACCAGGAGGCAGTCATGTTTCACCATTATTGACATGAAGAACAGAGTTAGTCCTGTCTGACTGCCAAAAGGCATTATTATATCACTTTGGAAACAAGGCAGCAAAAGAGACTGTTGCACAGCATCACTCTTTAATCTTTCGAAAGGAAAGTAGTTCTTTCAGTTTTGATTGTCTGAGGTGCTGATATCTTAAGCAGCAGAGAACCATACCTGGTTAGCTGAACTCCCAACTACTCCAAAACAAAACAAGTTTTCACAGTGTACCAGCTCACTAAGTCCCATGAATTCAAGTATGTTATTTACATTGCATTTGGGCATATTGAAACAGCATTGGATTCTGGACAGGAAACAGCTTTGGCTGATCTTAAATGCTGCAAGCCCCCCTGATCAGCTTTGCAGAACATTCCATCTCCTATATGATTCCTCAAGCTGAACTCTTATAAATGGAAAAAATAATGTTCCCCAAATAATAGTGTGCCACAACACTATGGTGTACTGCCAGGAACACACAAGTGTGCAATGCAACAAGGCAGGTAGACAGGGGTCACCAGGGGCAACAGGGTTGGGGCATAGGTTGAAGGGGCATGCTGGGACCCTGCCACAGTGACCTCTACCTTCTGGCCCAATAGCCGTGACATGCCCCAACCACCTGCCCTGGTGACCCCCACCATTATTACATGGCACACTTGTGCATACCTGACAGATACCACTGCATCTCAGCACCCCAGTTGGGAAACACTGTCCAGTCTTGAGGCCCCAAATGCCGCACACCCACTACAGTTACGCTCAGTCACACTCAGACATCTCATTAAAACTAAGTGATTTAAAATGTTTTATTTATTGGGCGAGGGACTGCCACACACTATTTTAATTCATCTCGGTGTGCACTGGATGGGAAAAGATTGGGAAACTCTAGGGTAAAGAATCACCTTCATCAAAGTTAGATCATGTGTTTAATAAGAATGAGTTATGGCCCCACAATTCTTCAGTGTTTTTACAGACTATGTACTTGACCAGACAAAGTAAATGCATTTTAGGCATATAACTTGATGATAATCTCAATGTGGACATTGTTTTGCTGATGATACGTCACTGTGCTTAAGTGGTGTTTGTGTCACACCAAGTTCCAGTGAGCTCAGCAACTAAAAACTGGCCTGAAAATAAAATTCTCCAAGTTAGCGATTCTAAACACAATGAAAGTTGCAGCACCTTGATGGATACCCCCTGCCCCCCAGTCAAGAATCCTCGAAGTTTGCACTGCTGTAACGAGACGTTCTTCAGCAAGAATGTCTTTCATAAACTGACTACCCTGATGAATAGAAAGATGAAGCTGCGGATAAGTCGAGTTCCAGCAATCAGCATCTTGACCTATACAACTGAAGCATGGTCCTTCTTTCCCGCTATTGAAAAGAAGTTGGATACCATTCAGAATAAGCATTTCTGAGAAAAAGAAATCATCAAATGGCATTAATTAAAGTCAAAAGATTCATTCTCAAATTAAGCAGATCCATCTCTTTCAAATGCTGCTCAGGACCTTTGAGGTAAATGGTCACATGCTCCAAATACCTAATCAACCTCCCCACAAAAATCATAATCCATTTTGACCCAATAAAAGTAGAATCCCCGCACTAAGCGCCTTGTGTGCTGCGGGGGATTTTGGGCCCGCCCCTTTGAGGAATGGGGCACCAGGAAGTCTCGGTGAGCTTTCCCGCCAAGTGCGGGGTCAAGAGGAGGCTGGCTGCGGTGTTGCAAGCTGCCCGAGGGATTACAGCTTGCAGAGGCTTGGGTTGAAGCACGAAAAGGCGCCTTCCTGATTGGCCGGGTCAGGTCACGTGGTACAGCGCACCGCGCAGCCCGTCATTCGGTTGGTGGCGCGCTGAAGAAGAGGATGTGGTTTTCGGCTCTCCCGGCTGCAGCAGTTTGAACTGACCGCCTCCCTCCCCCCTTGTGCTTGGGAGCAGGTGACTGGGAGTGACGCAGCAGGGAGTCCCCTTCTGGGGTTCGGGAAAGGGGTGGTTTGTTTGGCAGAGAGTCCGCTCCCCCCCCCCCACTTGCACGCCAGGTCTGTGGAGTTGGGACCTGGCTGTGATTGCCCGGCAGTAGGAGCGGGCCCTCTGTGGGAGGCAGGGGGATCGGGAGGTGCACCTGCGGGGGATTCCCCAGGGCCCCCTCGGTCCAATTGTAAGGGATTGGAGGGTCCTGAGGGGAGGTGCGAATGCCTCCCTTCCCCCCCCCCC
>QEPC01004745.1:1912251-1935271 GCA_003113815.1 Sphenodon punctatus
CCCCCCCCCCCCCGTTTTTGCCTGCATTACTTGTATAAGGTATCTGGGGAGTGTTAGGAGCGGAGGAGGGGAGTGGCCCCTACCACGATATTTTGAGCTTTGGGCTATACCAGAGCAAATTGGGGTTAGGACCAGACCGGGGGGGGGTGGGGGGGAGGAGTACCTCCCCTTGTAGCGCAGGGGTTTTCAGTTTAGTCGAGATATTGCCAGGGCTGCCAGACATGGGCAGAAAAAAGGGAACGAAAGGGGCCAGCATCCCCTCAGGTTCTAGGGGACAAGGCGACAGGGTTGTGTCGATTCCCCCTCCGCTCAGTCAGCTGGTGGGTGCAGACCTGGTTCAGGGCACGATGCTGGCAGGGAGTGGGACTGGCTCCACAGGTGGGGGTGAGGGGGCAGGGCCATCTGCCCTGGAGGATTTGTTCGGGCAGGCTGGGGCTGGCGTGCGAACAGGGTACCATGCACCCCCTAGTGGGTGTTTTCCAGCGGTGCAGTCCAGTCACATAGTGCAGGCTCCAACTGTGGAAGGGTGCAATGAAGGGCATGGGCAGGCATTGCTGGAGGCACTCCAGGCCAGGATGAGTGCTTGGGATGGAGTGATGGGGAGGTTAGCAGAGGCTGGTGTGCTGGTCGCTCCCCCCGGGCGTGGTGCGAGCACGAGGGTAACAGGGGCGGTCAGTAATCCGGTTTCCGCTTTCTCCCAACCCAGCATGAGTGAGGAAGGACCGCGTGTGCCAGTGCCAGCTAGTGGAGCCTCGGCGGCAAGCAGCCAGGCAGTTGAAGAGCTCGCGAGAAAAGTTGATCGCATGGACCAGCAGATCTCTCGGATCGCAACATTACTGGGGGCTGGGGGCCGGGTAGCGACAGCGAGTGTGCCTCCCATTGCACCAGCCCAAGCTGGTTTGCCCGCGCAGGTGGCTGCGAACCTCGGGGGTGGTGAGTATGTCCAGCAGAGTGGGTCAGTAGCTGGCGGTGGTGTAGTGTGTGAAGGCTCCAAGCTACGGGGCGGGGGAGCCGCGTTGCCTCCCGTTGCCAGTCAGATTTCAGCCTCGCAAGCGGAGGGGACGGTGGGTGTGGTAACTGGAGCACAGGTGCAGCAGCAGGTGGCCGGGGTGCCACTCTCAGGACACAGTGGTTTGGGCCAATTTCAGATTCAGCAGGACCCAAACAGATTGTTATGGGTGGACAACGTGTGGCGCCCGCAATCAGCCCTGGGTCCTGATAGCTGCACTGAACCGGTGGGGGGGGGGGGGACAAAGTCAGGCAGGGCTAGGTCAACCTCCCCAAGGTCAAAATGGAGTGGGGATCAGAGGCGCCGGTGGCACTGGCGGTGGAGGTACCCCCATTGCGGGGTGGGTATGCTAGGGTTTCTGCTCCCATGGGCGTTCACTTAACACAGTTCACGCATGAAAAGATCTGGAAAGGGGAATATATCAATTTTTTTTTAACTTGTTCTGTGACCTAATTCCGGATCCCAATGCGAAGCTTGAGCCCAGGGAATACGAAAGGGCACAACGGAGGAAGATAGACCGGAACTGGGCTAACTGGGAGTCGGCATTCATAATTTATGCCGGTGTAGCAATGCAGGTTTTTCCAGAAAGGGCTGTTGCCCTCTGGAAATATTTCGACATCGTGAGGCGAGCCTATTTGACGAAGGAAGAGTTCGGGTGGCTAAAGTACGATGAGGCTTTTAAGCAGAACGCCTCTATCACGCCTGAGGTCAGATGGGATGTAAAAGACCACAACCTCTCGATTGAATGCATCCAGGAAAAAGATGTGGCCAGGGCGGACAGCCACCACGTGATAGTGAAGGGGGGCGGACAGCCGACGGATAATTTTCACAGTGAACTGTCCAAAAAACAGGGGCCGGCGCTGGCATGCTGGGACTTTAACGAGGGATCTAGGTGTTTTCGTGCCAGCTGCAGATTCAGGCATTCCTGACTGCAGTGCAGCGGTCCCCACCCCTTTTCTAACTGCCCTAGGTGAAAGAGCGGGGGACAGAGGGGTAAGCGCCCATTTCCAGGTGCGGGGAGCACGAGGTGGTGGTGCCCCCAAGCAGGTGCTAACAAGGGCGCCAATGCCAGTTAAATGGTGGGTCCTTGAAGAGTTGTTGGTTGATTGCCCATTAGAAGGGGTCGCTCTGTATGTAGTTGAGGGGTTTTGTTATGGTTTTAAGATTCCATTTCAAGGGGTTCACGAGCATATATCTGCACGGAACTTGAAATCCATAAAGGGTTTGGAAGAAGTTGTGGAACGGAAGATAAATAAGCAAGTTGTTGAAGGCAGGGTTGCCGACCTGTTTAAAAATTTGCCTATGGGCAACTTGAGAATTTCACCACTGGGTATTGTTCCCAAGAGGGCTCCCGGGGAGTATAGTCTTATTCACCATTTGTCTTGCCCCAGGGGGTCTTCCGTGAATGATGCCATCCCGCATGAAATATGCACTGTGCAGTACGCTTCATTCGATGTCGCAGTAGAACTGGTTCATGAACGTGGACGGGGGGCACTAATGGCAAAGAACGACATCAAATCTGCATTTCGCCTTTTGCCGGACCACCCAAGGGATTTTGACTTCCTTGGGTTTTCATTTGGGGGCAGTTGTATTATGATAAGGCTATGCGCCTGGGATGTTCCATCTCATGTGCGGCCTTTGAGAAATGTAGCACTGCACTGAAGTGGATTGTAAAGCGTAGGCTGGTCATGTGACACATTATTTGGATGAATACTTGTTCATAGGGGAAGCGGGGGCTACAGCGTGTGGTGATTTGTTGAGACTGTTTAGGGAAGTTGCTCACGTAGTTGGGGTGCCGTTAGCGAAGGAAAAAACTGAGGGACCTGCACCAGTGATGACTTATTTAGGCATAGAGTTGGACTCAGTCAGGGAGTTGTCGCGGCTGCCTGAGAGTAAGCTTACTGATTTAAAGAAGGAAGTACAGGAATGTAGAATGGCCAGTAAAGTAACTTTGAGGTCGCTCCAGTCATTGCTGGGTAAGTTAAACTTTGCTTGCCAGGTTGTTGCTCCAGGCAGGGCTTTTCTATCACGCTTATATTCCAGGACAACTACAGTATCATTGCCGCACCATCATATCAGGGTGACAAGAGAAATGAAGGAAGATTTGGATGTTTGGCTGGAGTTTTTGAGGACGCATAATGGGGTTAGCTAGTGGCACAACTTGTACTTGCTTGAGGCGGAATTGCAGGTCCACTTTGATGCAGCAGGTGCGGCTGGGTTGGAAATATATTTTCAGGGTTGCTGGTTTGCCGAGAGATGGCCTTCGCAATGGGAGAATTCGGGAATTTTGAGGGATTTGACCTTTTTGGAATTATTCCCTATCGTGGTTGCCGTCCATTTATGGGTTGACTGTTTTCAGGATAAGAGGGTTGTATTCTGGTGTGACAATTTAGCTGTGGTTCATGTGGTTAATTCACTTTCCTCCAAGTCTGAGAGAGTTATGCGCCTCGTGAGGGTGTTTGTGTTGTGGTGTTTGCAGCATAATATAGTGTTTAGTACAAGACATGTTCCAGGTGTTCAGAATGAGATAGCTGATGCTCTCTCTCGTTTGCAGATGCAGAGTTTTTGGGAGCTTGCTCCCTTCGCGAGGAAAGAGCAGGACTTCGTCCTCAGTCAGCTTTGGAGCCTTGGAGGCTAGAGCTGATGGACACGGTGAAGGGTTCTGTGTCGCCTGCGACGTGGCTGCCATACGAGAGAGCAATCAGGGAATTCTTAGGGTTTGCCCGGGCCCGTGGGTGGGCGGTAGTGATCCCGGTGCCTCTGGACCAAAGGGTGCAGTTTGGGCTTGAATTGCACAGGAAGGGTTTAGCGCCAGGTACTATAGCCACCAGATGGTCCGCTTTGGCTTTTATGGCTAAGTTAGTGGGGATGCAGGATTGTGATGTCTCCTCAGTGCTTAAGGCAATGGTCATTTCATGGAAAAGGCAGGACCCCGCCCGGGTTGATCGTAGGGTCCCATTGTCACGCAAGATTTTGGCTGATGTGGTAAGCAAGTTGGGGGAGGTGTGCTGTGATCCCGCGGAGATATGCTTGTTTCAGGCAGTGTTTGTTGTTGCCTTTTTCGGGGCCATGCAAATTGAGGAGTTGGTTGTTAATTCCCGGAATGATAGGTCAGGAAGAGAGTTGCAATTGGGTGATGTAACTATGACTGAGGTAGGTATGGAGGTTAAGATTCGTTTTTCCAAAACTGATCAGTTGGGAAGGGGATCGAGGATGGCGCTGGCCCGGTCTATTGAACCGCTTATCTGCCCGGTAGTATGCATAGAAAATTATCTAAGGGTCAGACCGGGTTTGCCTGGTTCGCTGTTTATACACCAGTCGGGTCTCCCTTTGACCCGCTATCAGTTTTTGGCAGTATTAAAGCGTTGCCTGGGGTTATTGGGGCTGTCGGGGGTGGTGTTCAGGTCTCATTCATTTAGGATCAGAGCAGCCTCAGCAGCAGCGGCAGCAGCCGGTTTCCATCCACTCGAGATCCAGAGGGTGGGCAGATGGCGTTCTGGGGTGTTTAAGTCTTATGCTCACCTGTTCCCAGTATTATAGACAATGGTACCGGTAGCGTGTAAGTGATGGTTTGTTTTAATTCTCTTTTTTCGTAGGATGTGGCCGTAATTCCCAGGGAAAGGTAATCTGGATCATCGGCCACAGCTTTGTCAGGTGGGCAGCCAAACGAGTACAGGCAACAGGCTGGGGGACACAGCTTGGCCTGGCTTCAAAGGGTTTCACTGTGTGGAAAGGAAGGAGAGGGATGCTGTGGCCTCAGCTTATGCCCTTAATGTTGGGTTGGGCAGATAGATCACACCCAGATGTGATATTAATCCATCTGGGTGAGAATGATTTTTCAAGGGGATCTGGACTCGACCTATCAGTAATGATAAGGCAGGATTGGGTCCGGTTGAGGGAGCTATTCCCACAGGCCACACTTGTTTTCACGGAACTATTGCAGAGGATTAAGTGGCCAGGAGCTACTAATCCTAGAGCGGTGGATAGATCTCAAAAAAAGGTTAACGGGGAGGTCAGGAAATGGATTGCCCCTTGGGGTGGTATTTGGCTCTGTCATCCTGAAATATGATGGACCAGGCCGGAACTCTTTTGGCAAGATGGGGTGCATTTATCGGAAAGGGGATTGGATTTGTATATTGGGAACATAAAAGGTTGTTATTGCAACTGTTGGGGTGAAAGGGCTTGGATAGGCATATTATAATTGGCTTGGGTGATTGGTTTTGTTATGGGGAAGTTCAAGCAAGCGTAGCTGCTGAACTGGTGGCGGTGTTCAGTACCATAGGGTTAAACTGGTAAGGGCTTTATAGCCTGGGTGTATGGGCAGATGATGGGTTCATTCTGCGAGTTGTACCTGGTAGGTAATTTAGGGGATGGGCGCCCCAAATTATCACAGAAAGGAAGGGCAGGCGTTGTGTGCATACGGGTAGGATTTAAGTGGTCCCGAAGTTTGCAGCTGCAGCATCTGTCCTTCGGGAACCAATGGATCAAGTCGGTCCATTGGATGGGGATTGAACCGGTATCTCCAATCCAGAATGGTTGGCATTATGGTACTGAACGCGGAGAGAGAGAGATAGTTGAAAGGTTAAGTTATATCATCTCGTCATCCCACCTTTGTTAATTTGGTCTAATTTTAATCAGAATCTAATTGGCTGGTTAATTGAAAAGGGGCTGATTAATTAATTGGATATACTAAATTGCTTCACAATTTGGCATGGGAAAGTTTTGAAGTAGGGTAATTGGCTTATAATTCTATCCACCATTATTCATGGTTGTTAATAGAGTTTAATTGGCTTAATTGGTTTTCTTGTTTCTTAACAGGTTATTAATTAAATTCGGCTTCAATAAAACAGCTGCGGCCAGTTTTACCCATATCCTGTGTGTCTGTGCCTTATTCCTATTGCGGGGGCAATGGCCCTTTCTGGAACACTTACAATGTGCTGGCTGGACAGCATCACTAACATCCATCCTTTGCTGGCACCCTACCTTGTACCTAAATAATACCTAACAGACTTGATTCATGGAGGCATATAAAGTAGATTTATTATTTCCTCTGGTTCATCATCATCTCTACAGCATGAGAATTAGCTAACTAGCTAGCTACGGGATAGGTGGATTCTGAAAGTCATTATATAAAGGCAGAAAACTCATCATGTTTAATTGGTCAATTCCAATCACAATATTTGTGTCTTATAAAGCTATCAAATTGTTATAAAGCGTAACATACTTAGTGAGACCCTAATAAAACACATTCCCGAACTTACCATATTTTAACTACATTGCTTGGGATTAAAGTTAAAGTTTTGCTAATAAATAGCAATAATTTTGCCAATATGCATACAAATGTATATTCTGTAATAATTAGGCATTCATTTAAACAACATTTTTAAAGAAAATCTGTCTCTTCTGAAGTGCAGTGTCAACATAAGTAATTATGTTTTTCCTTTATTCAATATGTTTTACCTTAAGTCTAATTAAGAATGGTCTTCCTTATACTCTTTGTTTTACATTTCTTTTAACTAGTGATTGAGGTCAGTCTCAGTGCTACTTAACTTTGCATCGCCGCAAGCCACTCTCTCTTTATTAACCCTCAGACAATTGAAAAATGCACTGTGTTAATCCAGTATTGGGGTAAAATAGACCTCAATTAATTCACAACTGGAAAAAAAATAAACGTGCTTGTTTTGAAAATGACACCAGTTTAACCTAATTTTTTAATTTTTTATCAAGAATAAAATTCTTGTGACTCAGGTCATGAGGGCAGTGCTCTGAGGTCATGTTTGTTAACACCCACAGAGGAAAAAGAAGGGGGAAAACCCCACCATAAATCATGGGGAAAGGGTTAAATAATTCCTATACGGGTGTTTTTCCCCCTATATTTGCAAGTCTACTACCTTGGTGTCTTTTTAGAACCCAAGCCAATTCGCTTTATTATTTTAAGGTGGCAATCTATTATTTTAACCTGCCTTCCAATAACATAATAGTATATACAATTTACCACATAAAGTTGTTTCCACATTGTCCCCCAGTCTCTTAAAGTTGATGTCATCTCCGTGATCACTGAGTCTTCTGTTGGAATAACCATTTCAAATTGCCTGTGGCATTAAAAAAAAATACAAAATGCACAATTACACAAGTCCTCATACAACCACACTACTTTTATTAGAAATAAAAACACCTTTCCTTCAAATGCTGATATTTAGGAACCTATATTAATTTTGTTTTCAACTTGTCTTTTACAAAACAAAATTTCTTTATACCTTTTGGCAACATCGCCGAATATGTTATGTTGAAAATTTCTAAATTACCATTTTCTCCAGTAATTGTTTACTTTTTCATTTTGACTCCAGTATGGTGGTTAATTTAGCAGAAGTACAAAACTGAAATATTTCATTTAAATATTTACACATGGAAACAAAAAGCATGGAAATATGTTTGTACATTTATAAAGCTTTTTATTATTAAAGACTAAATTGACCTGATAATGACCTTATCAGTTTTTTGTGAATGTCAAAAGTATCTCTCAGTGGCTAACTAATTCTCCGATGGAGCAGCAGCTGCCACGCTCACATAAGATGAGCAGTATTCAGCAGTTGCTAATATCCTTTTTGTATGCAAGGCCCAGTAAAGAACAACAACTGTAATGGAAGGCTGGCATCCTAATAAACTCAGTCCGAGTAACAATAGCAAGCTAAAACATGTATATGTCCTTTAACATATGCTAAACAACAAAGGAATGATTTCCCCCATTCTCTGCATCTCATGTACTTTTTCGATTAAGTAGATCAAACCCCCTGCCTGAATAAAAGTTCCAGGCCAGCCAATTTAATCTTTTGGGTAAGTGAGCTGAGGTTTAACAATGTTAAACACTAGTGAAATATATATCACCTTTATCCTGTCTTATCACAACTTCTCTCACCTCAGTCTCCTAAAGTGTCTGAATGCAAAAGCATAACCTACCCTTTGTTCTTAACACATGCATTCTTCAAGTGAATATAACTGGATGGAAATATACCCTGAAAAAGAAAATAGTTTAATAAATACGATAGAGTATTAACAAACGGCCTACATTCAAAAAGTTAGTTTAGGCCTAGCATTTTGTAGAAACCTTGTTTCGCTCAAGGGTTTGAAGAGCGTTTGAGGAGTCCCCGCCCAATCTAATCACCCAAACTTCCAATACTGGTGACCTTAGTTGCTTATCGGCAGGGAAATACTAACAGAAAAATATTCTGTAAATATCCCTCCCCTCTCTTCCCACCCCCACTTATTGCCTTTCCCCCCGAAAAAATTTTTTAACTGAGAACTTGCTTCTCAAGCTACTGCCCTGTCTGCACCCCTGGTTTCGCTATGTAAACAAATTTTCTAGTAATGGCACACTTATTGATGACAAAGTAGCACAGCTAATATATACAGATGTAAAGACCACCAAAACTTCATACTGTCACGAAGTGCTTACAAACCCAGGACTTCAAAACTTAAAGTTAGAAACTACAAACATGGGTGAAGAACACCACTGACTAATGCTGATATACCACCTGGGGTGGGGGTTGTTTCTCACACTTTTTTCTGTTTTACAAGGCCAGTGTCAAGTATCTTGCAAAAATGTTACCCTATAATTGTCATTTAGTTGGACGTAGTCCAGATTTACAAAAAGAAATGGTCTCAAGATTGAAGTATTCACCTGTGTTACACACAAGAATATAGTACATTTTATACTGTCCTTGCAGAGATCCACAGTCAGAACAGTACACAATATCACCCAAGCTTGCACAACCCCCCACAAACAAACAAACAACATCTTCAAAAAAAGACTAAACCTCCAGCTAAAGAAAAACGTTCAATCTTTGCTGAAAGGATGGTTAGTGTAATGGTGCCACTATGACTCTGCCCCCATCTTGCTACAATACAAATAGATTCTAGCAATACAGGTACAGACCACACTAGCAAAACAACAACTGGAGAGATTAAGGTTCAAGATTTGGCCAAGTAACACATCATCATACAAATCTAGAAAGTCTTCTTCAGGATACATCAAACAATTTCTATTGATCTATTGGAAAGAGACATCCAAAACTGACACCTAAACGCTACCATGGGCATTTCCACACAAAACACTCTCCTCCCACTGCCCACTATACATGTTACAGGGCACCCATAGGGCAACACTGCAGCCCTGCAACATGTATAGTGGGTGGGTACTGGAGAGTGTCTTGTGTGAAAATGCCCTAAGATCTCCATTAGTCTCAAGAGCAACTTCAAAACTATGTGTGTGGAACTCCTACTGCCTTATAGAACATAATTTAAGGGACCAAAAAAAATGAGACTATAGCCGTATGAACTTTGAACTTAATTTTACCTGCAAAGGCTTCACAGGCAGAATAAAGAAGGGGCCTAACTATCATCACAATACCCAGTCACATCAAAGTGAGTCATATGCAGGAAATACGTAAGGGGATGACTAAGACTGCTTTCAGACCTCCCCACCCGCGCATATTCTGGTTGCGGGGGGAATGCGCAGCCAGGATATGCATGGGGATCGGCTGGTCTGAAACACCCCAGCCCCCACCACCCACCCAGCGTGGCTTTGCTGGCAGACATACGCAGGGATGCAGAGCTCGATTTCCTGCTCTGCATCCCCAGGGGAGCTTTCAGACCAGCTAATCCCCGTGCATATCAGCATTTCCGCCCCAACCCCCATAGCCAGTACAGCAGGGGTGGGGAGGGAGGGGGAGGATGTCTGAAAGGGGTGTAAATCTGGGACTAAAGTAGCTCAGCCAGTGACTTCTCAATGAGGTTAAATATAGCTGCCTGCCAAGAGACAAGCCTGCAGTCATAGGAAAAAAGGAAAGAATTATAAACCCCTGCAAAATTTTATTCAAATTTCATACTTCTTGAGCCTACTTGAGAATCAGGTGAGCTGGGTTGGGGGGAGAGAAAAGATTTGGGGGGCACCTAGGATCAATACGCAAATAATATTTATGTGAAATTTCTTCTTAAATATTTTCGTTCAGCAGATGAAGCAAAGCAAACACACTATTCTAAATGAAGGAAAGCCAGACAAAATAGGTATTTCCTCCTGGAAGTGTTTTCCTCTACACAATAATACTAAGTAAGTAATTAAATACAGACATCAACAGCATGTCCTAGTAAAATACAAAGAAAAATAAAGTAGGAGGATACGCTGAGAAATACAGGACAGAAGTACTAAAGGAGCAAAATAGGAAACTAAAACATATGAAGGATGAAGTGATACATCATGGATCAAAAATAGTTGAAAGTCAGCAAAACGAGATCCAAGCTATTGAAAGAATGGGCTCAGTGGCTGTGATCCACAATCTTCCTCATGTGTGCTCTCACAGGCCATTTTTAGACAAGCGCAGCGGCACCCGCACTTGTTTTCAAAAGAGCCGGCAGTCCATTCTACACGTGACGCTGCCGCCAAATACTCGCATGCGCGGGCGATGCACATCCATTTCCAACCGCGTATGACCGGCCTTGATTGCCGACCCGGTCAGTTCACGGCCGGAAACGGATGTGCATCACCCATGCATGCGCGTATTCGGTGGCAGCGTCACGTTTAGAACGGACTGGCGGCTCTTTTGAAAAACAAGCACGGGCGCCGCCACGCTCGTCTGAAAACGGCCACAGACTGGAATGGGAACCCTGTCATGGAAAAAAGTCACACTCCACAGAAGGCGGATGTGGCTTTCCTCACATGCAGGGAGCTGTCATGGCTCAGTGACAAGCCAGAGGGCATGTGCAAACCCCAAGTGTATCAAGTGCCCCCCAGCCCCATCCTCAGGCTGTCTGCGAGGTGGGAGCCTGCAGTAGCCTCCTCAAGCCCGGAGTCAGCCAGTATGGCCTCTCAGGTAGCCCGGAGAGAGAGTAAGGTACTTGGTGCAGTAAGGGCTGCTCCACTTGATGCAGAAGTGACTGCAGCCACGCAGGCATGCATAGACTTACTTCTATTCTGACACAGTAGTAACTCCATGCGCGCCTGAGAAAGCTTGTGGATTGGGGCAAATGTCAAAGGAAATACCAATACATGAAATTGTGCACTCTATAAAGCACATATTTTCTAAAACAAAAAACTTTACAGTTTAAAAAACCATTAAGGCAGAACAGTTTCTAAAATAAAAAACTTTCCTTTTCAAAATCATTTCACAAACTACATTTTTCCCTAACTTAAATTCCAAAAAACATGAAAATTAATTACAACTGAATTTTTTTTTAAATGTAACATACATTACAGCAAAAATTAAACACTAAAAAGCATGGAAATTATTTACAGATTTTCAATCTATATTCCATAATTTACCATCAACATTAACATAATATATATATTTCATTCCTTACCATACATACTCATATTATTTATCACTAGCGAAACTATCACTTTATTTCTTTATTGATCATTTCTTTATCATTAGACGATCAATTTTTTCAAACTGCCTTAACTGTCATTTACATGTATAAAAATTGTATACACATTATACAGTGAACTGTTGATAATGTCAGTGTAGACTACTTTATACAATCGGTTGTGCACAATGCAATTCTGCGCAAAAGGACAGAGTTAAGGCAGTTTATTATCATAATTTGCTTGCAAACCATTTTTTCAATGATAATAAAGAAATGATCAATAAAGAAATAATGTGATAGTTTAGTTAGTGATAAAATAATAAGTATGTACGGTAAGGAATTAAGAGTGAGTATGTGTAGTAAATTACAGAATATAGATAATCTAAATAATTTCCACGCTTTTTCGTTTTTAATTTTTGTTGGATATTAAATGTTTTTTTATTTGAATTGCAATAAATTTTCATGTTTTTTGGAGTTTAAGTTGGGGCAAAATGTATTTTGTGTGTATGGTTTTTTAAAAAGGCAAGTTTTTTGTTTTGGAAATGGTTCTGCCTTTAATGGTTTTTTAAGCTGTATAAGTTTTTTGTTTTAGAAAATTTTCAGGTTTTTTTGGGATGTGATAAATATAAGAATGAGAATGTTAAAAGATATATCAGATGAGATAGTAAAGATTAATGCTTCCCTTGTTGTCCCTTAGGGTATTTACCTTTTCTGATAGCTCACCTTTTTTCCTTTAGTCTTATAGTGTGATTCCATCCAGTTACCTTATGCTCGTTAAGAATCTAGCTTCCCTTACTTCCTTGTAGGAACACGTATAGTATCTAGTTCGTGCTGGTTTCCCCTTATAATCTCTTACCCCTTCATAGTTATCTTGTTTCCTGCTTCGTTCATCCTTCCTTAGTTCTTTAGGCTTCATCTGTTATTTAGTGTCCATATCTTGTCCCCCATTGTTACATAAGTGCCGCCATACTGGGTCAGACCAATGCTTCATCTAGTCCAGCATCCTGTCTCCAACAGTGGCCAATCACGGTGGCTTGGGAGACGCACCGAACAGGTCACAATGGGGGATCCATTCCTTGTTTTCCCCCAGCTCCCGTCATGTTCCTTGATCCTGCTAAGGGACCTCAAACCTCTTTTAAACTCAGCTATAGTACTGGCCCTTACACAGCCTCTGGCAGTAGATTCCACAACCCAATTATATGCTGAGTGAAAAAATATTTTCTTTTATTTGTTTTAAGCTCGCCACCCATGAGTTTCATGGAGTGTCCCCTAGTTCTAGTACTAGCTGAGAGGGTAAATAACTGCTCCTTGTTTATTAGTTCCATACCACTCATGATTTTATAGACCTCTATCATATCTCCTCTCAGTCATCTCTTCTCCAAACTGAAGAGCCCCAACCTACCAAGCCTCTCCTCTTACCCTTCCATGGCCTTGATCATTTTTGTCACCCTTCTCTGTACCTTTTCTAGTTCAGCTATGTCTTTTTTGAGATGGAGCGACCAGAACTGCACACAATATTTGAGGTGTGGTCGCATCATTGATTTGTATAGAGGCATTATGACATCCTCAGTTTTATTCTCTATCCCCTTCCAAATAATTCCTAACATTCTGTTTGCTTTTTTGACTCCTGCTGCACACTGCGCTGTGGATTTCATTGTATTGTCCACAACCACCCCCAGATCCTTTTCCTGAGTGCTAACTCCTAGCTTAGTACCCAGCATTGTGTACGCATAGTTTGGATTATTTTTCCCTACGTGCATCACTTTGCACTTGTCCACATTAAATCTCATTTGCCATTTAGATGCCCAGGCACCCAGTGTCGTAAGATCCTGTTGCAGTTCCTCACAGTCTGCTCGTGTTTTAACTACCTTGAATAACTTGGTGTCGTCTGCAAATTTGATCACCTCACTCTTAACACCCTTTTCCAAATCATTAATGAATACATTAAACAGCACCGGTCCCAATACAGATCCCTGAGGCACACCACTTTTTACATCTCTCCATTGTGAAAACTGACCATTTAGTCCTACCCTTTGCTTTCTATCTTTTAACCAGTTTCTGATCCATAGTAAGACACTACCTCCTATCCCATGACTTTTTAATTTTCTCAAGAGTCTCTCATGAGGGACCTTATCAAATGCTTTCTGGAAATCCAGGTACACTATATCTACTGGGTCTCCCTTGTCCACATGCTTATTTACACCCTCAAAGAATTCCAACAGGTTAGTGAGGCATGACTTACCTTTACTAAATCCGTGTTGACTCTTCCCCATTAAGCCATGTTTGTCAACATGCCCTGTAATTCTGTCCTTAATGATGGTTTCCACCATTTTGCCCGGCACAGACGTCAAGCTTACTGGTCTGTAGTTTCCAGGATCGCCTCTGGATCCCTTTTTAAATATCGGAGTTACATTTGCCACCCTCCAGTCCTCAGGTACAGTGGCAGATTTTAGTGACAGGTTACAAATTACTAACAGTAGGTCTGCGATTTCATATTTGAGTTCCTTCAGAACTCTGGGGTGAATGCCATCTGGCCCTGGTGACTTGTTAGTATTCAGTTTGTCAATTTGCCCTAGAACATCCTCCAACGTCACATTGATTTGTAACAGCTCTTCCAATTCCTCGCCCACAAAGCAAGGATCCGGCGTGGGTACCTCCCCAAAATCCTCCGCAGTGAAGACCGACACAAAGAACTCATTCAGCTTCTCTGCAATGTCCTTATCCTCCCTGAGCGCCCCTTTTACTCCCTTGTCATCTAATGGCCCAACTGACTCCCTAGCAGGCTTCTTGCTTCTGATGTATTTGAAAACATTTTTGCTGCTTGTTTTTGCCTCTTTAGCAAGCCTCCCTTCAAAATCTCTCTTGGCCTGTCTTATTAGCACTTTACATTTACGTTAGCAGTGTTTATGCTCTTTCCTATTATTTTCATTGGGACTAGTCTTCCATTTCTTAAAGGATGTCTTTTTGGCTCTAATACCCTCCTTCACCTCCCCATTTAACCACAATGGACGGCTAGTGTTCTTCATCTAGTACCTGGTCTTCTATTTATATAGCCTTCAGCCTCTTAAGGCTTCCAATATTGTATGTGGGGTCCTTTTCATAGTTCCTTAACTCTTCTGCTTCTTATTGTTCCTGTGTCATATCTCTGAAACTCCTTCTAGCTCTTCATCCTCCTTAGTACCCTGTTCCCTCTTCTTCCTTATCTCTGCCTCCTCCAGATTATACTTCAAAATTCTGTGTCCCTTAGCTCTTGCTCCTAATTTCCCTTTCAGACTTGTGTCTCTTGGTTTGTGTTGTCCTGAGTTCCTTGTGTTTTGGGTTCCTTCCTAGATCAAACTCCTTGTTCCATAAATAGACCCCGTGACACTGTTCCCACTTGCTTTTCTGGCTCCAGCTCTCTACCGGTTTCTACCTTTGATTCCTCATTCTCTCCCTTTCCTTTGATTCGTTCAGGGTTTGGAAACTGTGTCTGAGTTCTAAGTCCGATTATGAGCTATTGGCTGTCCCTTAGGGGACAGCTGCAACACCTGAGGGCTAGTGTGAACCCAGTGTTGGTTACCCTGGGTATCTCTCTACCAGAGTCTGAGTTCTCTCTGTTTCTCCTGGTATCTCTAAGCATGCTGTCTAGAACCCCCTAAACCCCATCTCCCCTGCCCAGCGCCTGGCAGAACAGCCAGGTCTTAGTCATATGCCGGAAGGAAGGGAGGTCGGGGGCAATCTGGGCCTCTGCCGGGAGGAAGTTCCACAGCCGAGGTGCAGCCACCAAGAACGCCCTCTCCATAGTGGCCTCAAGGAGGGCGCTCCTTGCCGACCGCAGGGGTCGCTCCAGAGCATGGAGAGTGAGGCAAACCTGTAGGTAAGTTGGGCCAGGGCCATAGAGAGCTTTAGAGGTTAACATAAACACCCTGAATCAGGCCTGGAAGACTATCAGCAGCCAGTGCAGAGCCCAGAAGACCGGCATCATGCGCTCATGGCGGCCCAAACCCGTAAGAAGACGAGCCGCCACATTCTGCACTAGCTGCGGTCTCCAGACGATCAACACGGGTAGTCCCAGATAGAGCGCATTACTATAGTTCAACCTTGAGGTAATGAAAGCATGGGTGATGGTGGTCAGGTCGCTATCTGAAACGTACGGCTGAAGCCGACGCATCAGATGTAATTGGCAAAACGCACTACTTGCCACCGACCCCACCTGGAGATCCATGCGGATCTGTGGGTCGAGGAGCACACCCAGACTACGAACCTGGGGAACCAGCAGAGGGCGGACCCCATCAATGATGAGGACTGTCACATCCGCCCCCTTACCCACCATCATCTCCATCTTGTCGGGATTCAGCTTCACTCAGCTCGCCCTCATTGCTGGCATTGACCACTCCTGCCAGCAACGGTCCCAACGTCTCCTAGCTAGCCTTAACCAGCCAGGACAGGCATGGGTCAAGTTCACAGAAGTTGGCCCGAACCGCCCTATGAACATCCCCCACCTCAGTGGGTGACACCCACTGAGACTGATCACACGAAACCAGACATGGCGGGGCTTCCACAACCTCTGGTTCACCCACTGTATTAAGCACAACCTCAAAGCTGTGGTGAATCCAAGCAATTTTATTCACAAAGTAATTAACAAACAAGTCACAGCGGGTACTAGATGACTCCAGTTCGAGGCGGAGAGACGGCGAACTGACCAACCCCCTCGCTACCTGGAAAAGTTCCACTGGACGAGATTTAGCGAAGGCTATACAGGCAGCCAAAAACTCCTTTTTTGCTGCCATTATAGCTACAGCATAGGGACGTAAACTGGCTCTCTGTCGCAATCTGTCAGCTTCAGCATGCGAGCGATGCCACCATCGCTCCAACCGCCACCCCTCACACTTCAACACCCTCATGCCCTCTGTAAACCACGGTGGCCTGAGGAGCCATCACTGAGGGAGAGGACGCCTTGGAGCCATCCGGTCAATGGCCTCCATCAGCAAGGTGTTCCATAAAACCACGAGGTCATCGAGCAGGCAGCTGTCAAGATCAGAGGGTAACTCCCCAAGAGCATTCTGGAACCTTTCAAGTTCCATTAGTCTTCGGGGGCAAACCATCCAAATGGGTTCTACACCTTTCCAAGGGGAGACATGTTCCGGGAGATGTTCTTGCAGGAGGTAATGGTCACGACAAGGGCTCTGCTGTCACCTCCCCCAATAACGGATCTCAAGGCCAGCGCAAAAAATCAGGTCCAAGGTATGCCCCGTCATACGTTGGGCTGTTGACAGCCTGAGACAGGCCCATGATTGCCATGAACTCAGACTCCGCACCGCCAAGGCTGGTATCAGCGTGTACGCTGAGGTCCCCAAAGACTAAAGTCTTCTGAGAGCACACCACCACGTCCGACACCAGCTCCGTCAGAACGTGCAAGGAGGCTGCCGTGGAGGTAGGTGCACGGTATACTAGCAGCACCCCTAATCTGTCCCCCACCAAATCAAACACAAGATGGAGGCTCTCCACACCTGAGATGGCCTGCACTGGATACCTCCTGGCAGGCCATGAATCCCTAAAAGCAATGGCTACACCACCTCCACCCACCCCCCAATCCCTCCAGCTGAGGTTGATGCTGCACAGAGTACCCAGATGGAACAAGGTCAGCCTGGATAGGCCCTGACTCCTCATCCAGCCAGGTCTCCATAATACACACGAGGGCAGCACCATGATCCAGGATTAACTCCTGGAGAGTGGTAGATTTATTTACCACCGACCTCACATTCAGCAGCATCATGTTCAAGCCGAGGGCCCTCTGATCATGGACCACCTCATCACCCATTTGCAGGGGGATGCAAAAAGGACTGGCAACAAGCACCTGCCCCATCTCACAGGTTTCACACACACCCCAGAGGGACCATACCTCCCCTACCCCATCACAACTCCAATGGCCATGGCTCCCTTCCGGCTGGACCTCCTCCCTCCCAGCTATTCTGCCCACGTGGTAAGGGAGATCCCCACCCCCAAATCTCCCATCTCTCCCCCCCCTCACAGGGAGAGGTATAATACCCCCTAGAGAAACATCTCCCACCCTCACACTGAGGAAAAAGTCCCCTCGCTCCCTAGCCCAGTCCCTCTCTGTCTCCCCCCCACTTACAAGGCCAGAAGAAAAATGTACTAACCCTCCAAATAAAAAGATATAAAATAAAAACATTAAAAAACATAACGATGATTCAAAGTAGTTGGGATGCTGTGTATTTTGACTATAACCAATTGACATTTAAACAGTTATTAACTTTTGACTTTCTGTCTGGATCTTCTTCAAACTTTGTGCGTTTGACGGTCCTCACAAATACAAGCCATAGATAAATTTTCAGAACTGTAGCTCAAGCTGTTTCCTCAATATCAGGGCTTCAGCAGCCCTCGGTTTATAATGAAGAGTGGTTCTGCCTTTAAAATTACATAATAAACTTTATATTTAACTCCATTTTAATCTAACTTAATTTCTTTACAAATCATTCCTGAAGAAATATTGATAGTGAAAACATCTCATCTAACAATATTTTCAGTATGCATGCATGGTTTGTTCACACTGGCTTTAACTTAGCTTTCCTTAAATTATCAAGATTACCTATTGTTGAATATTATAAAAAGGAGATTGTCACCGTTAATTGCAATTTGATTTCCAATGTCTTCAAAATGTTGCCAACGTAACATTTTAAAATATAATCCATATTTACAGATAGTTAACACCACTCAAAATACATCATACCAAGTATTCTTTAAGCAACCTGTGAAGTTGCTCACGATAACCTTTGTATTCCTGTACTGAGTTTTTGAACTTTTTAACTGAATTCAGTGTATACACATCAATTATAGCTAGAAACAAATGGTGTTTTTACCTTGATGTTTTGGTTTTTTAAGGCACATCCTCTGTACCAGCCTGCAGAGAAATAATATTTGAGTTTTTTTATTATATTATATACAATGTCATATATATAAAATGTCATATATATGTCATTACATTTGTAAAGTGAAATCTCTTTTTTTTCTGGACTAGTGCAATTCTATTAGTACTATATCTGATTACAATAATTTTGGAGTTCAGACATTCTGTACATTGAACAATAACTTCTAACACAGTTGAAATCCACCATTATTTTCAATTAGTATGACCTGTTTCACCAGCAAGCACTTATTGTTGGCTACTGCAAGGCAATGAACAATATGCAACCTATACTGTATATTAAGAGCGTAGGCGGTCCTGTATCCCCCATGTAGTAAACTTGTTCTTTTAACTGATAAACCTCATATTCTGGGCCTATTAGCTACGACATGAAACTAAATTAGTAGTGCACTGTATTCAATGTATCTAATTTAGAATTAAACCACTGCATGCACCAATTAATCACAGCCACACAGGTCAGACATTTATTATCCTCACAACTTTCATGCAAAAATTTAGATTATGTTCAGCAAAAATATAGCTTGCAGCCAGTTCCAGGCTCCAGGAAGCTGGACCCCATAAGACGTAGTGGCACGACCCCCAGTGGCGTAACAAGGTTTAGTAGGGCCCTGGGACAACTCAAATTACTGAACCCTGTAACAACTGGGATGGGAGGACAGGGGGCAGTCGGGGTAGACTGGAACAGGCATGGAGGATGGGGACCGATGACCAGGGCTTGAGGAGGGGTGGGGACTGCTAGACTAGGAGAGGCGAGACATGGGGGCAGAGGGGAAAGATGATGCACTGCACATGGCACCAGCTCCTGGCACTTTCTCAGGGGAAGACATAGGCAGCTCCAGTGGACATAAAACAGGATGTTTTCATATCCAAATGGGGCTGGCCCTTCTGGGCCCCCCTGAAAGTCTGGGTTCCGGGGCAGTGGACCCACTTGCTCCACATGTAGCTAGACTCCTGACAGGCCCCCACTTAACACAGGAATGTTTAACCAACAAAAGGATTTGCTCAACTGAAAAAGGGAAATGTCAGCATTATTTAATTAGTTTTGGATGTTCAGTTAAACTTAACATCCCCTTCAGGAGTTGGAGTTCCCTGCACTGAGGCCTGGATCTTACATATATGTAGGTGGGATACAAAGTCTGTTAAATAAATAAATACATTTCTAGTTTACTCATGGGCCCAATGTATTGAGGCCTCTCCCAAATCTCGCCAGGCACTCCACAGCCCAGGGCTCCCCATGTTTGTGGCTCAGTGGACCCATATTTTTTGCCAGTGCTTCTCACACGCAGGTTATTTCAAGTTTATTAGGGACCCCGCAATACCTGGGGTCCTGTGTGATTGCACAGCACTTGCCTGCATCTGGCGCTGCTTTCAACCAATTGTAGTTACGGTAAGAGTTAATCAAGAGGATGGAAACCAGTGATGTAGGGTGGAAACATTTTCCACTACCTAATTTTTCTATGGAAAATTTTCCTGGGCTATAGGAAATTTTGCACAGGAAAATGTTCAGATTATGTCAATTTTATGCAAATGAATGTTAATGCAAATAAGAACGTTTGCATGGGGAAAATTTCCAATTCAAAATTTTCCAGAAAACCCACATCACTGATGGAAACATAAGTTATTTCCTTTATTCTAGGGCCATTTTTAGGCGATCGCGGCTGCGCCCGTGCTTGTTTTGGAAAAATGCCAGGAGCCGGAATCAGACGATACACTCCTGGCAATCACGCGCCTGGAAGGGGGACGCACATACTTTTCCAGCCGCTGGTTGACCGGGTTGAAAAATCGACCCAGTCAAACGCAGTTGGAAAAGCATGCGCGTCCCCCTTCCGGGCGTGTGATTGCTGGGAGTGTATCGTCTGATCCCGGCTTCCGGCATTTTTTCAAAATAAGCACGGGCGCGATCGTCTAAAAACGGCATAGGTTTGTGTACACACATTAAAAAATTGTTTGCAAGATATATTTTAGATCAGTACTCTCTGAGATACAGGTGGGTCTGGAAATGGGAATTTTTTTTTTAAACAGTGAAACAGAATTTAAGCTTGTGACTTGGCCTGAAGTTTGAAAGCCCAAACACCTGGGGGAAAACCAAGAGAGCAAAGGAATGACAATGAGTCCTCCCTGCTGTTTGATTTTCCTCCTGGATATTAAACAGAGAGAGAAAGTAAAAAGTGCACCATTGCAAAGAGATACCAGCAACATTTTTGCTTCATTTAACTTTTAAATTTAAAAGAGAAGGGACTTCAACTCACATCGCCATGGCAATAAATCATTAAAATCACAGTCGTAACCTGCACACTTACCATCACACTTCTCTAGTATTTGAACTGTGTCTCCAATCTCCAGTGATAATCCATGTGGGACTGTTCCTCGAAAACTGGCTATTACTGAAAGAGATATTGGACTTCAATTAATCACTCCATCTAAAAATCAGTCCTACTTCTTGTTATTAAGCTTCTATGCAGCAGGGGGAAATGGAACACCCAGAACAAGCAGACTGACTAAAATTACAAAGTTATGGCCTGAATCTAAAACACTGAACATCAACTCATGGGATTTTGTTAATGAAGGATACGGTCAGCGCTAAAAACAGTTGAAAAATCCACACATCTACTCTAAAAAAAAATGAATAGAAAAGCCAGCATGCTTTCCTAACTGAGTGATTTTTCTAGAATTTGAATTTTTTTATTTTTTTTTAAAAGAGTTGCAATATATATGTCCCATCAGAGAGTACGAGGAGAACAAGGAAGATTCGGACCCTGATAGAAATGTTACTAAGGCACAATACTCAATTTTGTGGCCAATCAATCAAAGGAAAAATGCAAGACTATTAGGACACACCTGAGCCAGCAGATGCCACTGGATCAATTAACTGATATTGGCAGGCTACTTAGTAGTAGAATAATCACATTGTCATCAGAAGATAAAATACTTAACAGGGCAAACAAATTAGCCAGCGAGGCTGCAAAAGCAAGGAGGTATATTAATAAAGGTGAGCCCACACAGAGAGTGGCTGTGCCTGGAGAACTGCTATCATCCCACTTGACTCACTGAAATGATTTTTAAGCTGCAAATTAAGTGCCCACTCTCACCACTACTCAGCTGTCTCACACGAACTCCTATGTTTGTGTCACATGACCAATTTTGGCCTGAAACAGAGATGGTGGTAAGTGCATAACTCTTTTGAACTACTTTTTATGGAGACAAATTTAAAGGAATATTTCTAGACACACTCTATGTAGAGACTCCTGAATTTAGCTTGGGAAGTCCCTGGTCCGATGATCAGGATCAGCCAAAATGACAAGCAATTATAAATTCAAGGTCCTGTAATATACCATTTTATACTTATTCAGAAACACAGTATGCATTCCCATTGAAGGAACATGTTGCATAATCTATAGCACTTAGGCACATAAAAAACAGTCATTTCTAAAGTTTGAATAGCTGCCAAATTTCTATTTTCAAAAAATTTAAGGCTTTGAGTCCGAGTTACCATAAATTTCTTCCTCTATAAAAGCCAATGAGCTTGAGTCGTCAGCAAGGCAAATCTGTAACATCACACGTAGCTTGAACTTGCATTCACTGCTAACAAATGCAAGTTACTAGGGGTGGGTGGCTCAGATTCGTAATCATCATCATCAATTTTATTTTATATCCTGCACTCTCCCATCTTCCAATAGCTCGAGGCGGCTTACAACACAAATATAATAGTACATAATATGCACAATGCATCACAATAGTACAAAAAATCATCATTAACAATAACCCCCTAAATCCTCCATTTTTACATTCACAATATAATTCTACCCATCCCCCAAACAATAATTACAAAAATACATCACCCATCAGTCTTCTTCGTCCCTTTTCCCTCACTGCCCCGCATGCCTGGATCTCCCTCACTGCCCTCGTCCACCTTGCCCCCACCCTCCACACCTTAAAGTCCCTCCTCAAAACCCACCTCTTTCGCTCCACCTTTCCTAACTCCTGCTAAGCATCCCCACCCAGGATTATCCCCCACCTGATATCCGCATACTCCCAATTACTGTAACCAAGCCAAGAACGTGTACCTGAGCTCTCACATCCTCATGAATGTCGCAGTCCTTGTCTCTCCCTCTGTTCCCCCTTCCCTGTCTCCCCTCCCCCTGACTTTAGACTGTAAGCTCTCGGGCAGGGACCGTGTCTATCTTGTTTTTTATAAAGCACCAGGTACATCGCTGGTGCTATATAAATGCTAATAATAATAATAAAAACATCTATTTCCTCACCTTCACCCTGCTGCCACCAGGGGGAGACCCTCCTTCTACCACCAGGAAGGAGAGTCCTCTCACGTGCCACATACACATATACCTCCCCTTCCCACCAAATACTACATACTCCGGCTCGGTCTGCCAGCCCCAGCTACCGGACCCCGCCGAAGGACACCACCAAAGGGCAAGCCTCTTTGGACATGCCCCTTCTGTGCAGGCTCCCAGCACGGCCACTGGCACGGCCGTTGGTCGCTCCCTGTGTTTGAGGGAGCGACCCGGAAGCCGGCCTCCCTGAGCCCCGCCCCCTCAGTGGGGGTGGAAGAGCCAACATCCTGCCCCAGCTGTCAGCTGGAAGAGAAAATCCCCCAACATGCTGGTACACAAACTCCGGGAGGGGAATGGAAAAGACCCCGAACCACAGCGTCCATGGGGGAAAGTAGCTGGAAAACATCCCCGACCACAGTCTTCGGGGGGGGGGGGGGG
>QEPC01004745.1:1936238-2013201 GCA_003113815.1 Sphenodon punctatus
TGGAGGGGTGGGAAAAGGGGGGGGGGGAAATTGCTTTACTGCACCCAGCTCTACCTCCCCCAGGCACCTGTCTGGACCCAGCCTCCACTGGATCCATTTTCCTTGTCATTTCCCACCCGAGCTGCAGTGGGCTGGGCAGGCAGAAGTTCAGGGGAGGTGGGTGCCGGGCAAGAGTCTTGGGGAGGCAGAGTTGGAGGTAGAGGGGCCACACAGGGATGAAGAGAAGAAAAAATACCATAGAAAAATCACTGTGCATACACAAAAACGGCCACCATTACATTCTGGAAAATGGCAGCTAGTCTGTGTATGCTCAGTCGGCAGCCCGGATGGGCAGACCAACTGCCATTTTAAATCTCCAGAGTGGCCTACGACAGAACAAAACCTGGTGCCCGTCCAAAATCTAAAGGAGGTACTTGTGGATGAAGGAGTAATCCCCTCAAAAATTAGGCAAAAACACCCATTTGTAAACCCAGTGTTAAGAACCTGGAGAGGAATTCAGAGAAAACTTGGTGATAAGGGAAAGGCATCTCCTTACTCGCCAATTGGGAGGAGGGTGGTAAGGGAACGGAACATCGCTCTGAAACTAGTGAAGCAGCTGACAAACAAGGGCATAAATAAAGCAAGTCAACGGTTTGCTAGTAGTAAATTTTTATCAATAAGGGATATGGAGCGGATGACACAAGATAAAATCTCAATCTTTCAATATTTACAACTAAAAAGTGTATTTACAGAACCAGGCTTAATGGACAGTTTTGGCAGGACCCCAAAAGGGATTGAAAACATATTGTTCAATCTTGCAGGGACAAAAGGTAAATTATCTGGTATATATAAAGAACTTAAGTCTTTCTTGTATAACATAAAACACCCATACATAAATAAATGGGAAAAGGAGTTAAAAAGATTCTTTGCAGAGGATGAGTTGGAGCAGATGTGGAGACATATGCATGGGTGTGCGTCTGCGATGGAAGTAAAGGAGACGCAAATAAAAGCAACCACCAGGTTTTACCTGACCCCCCCCCCCCCAGCATTTAAAATATGGGACTAGGCCTGATAAAGGACTCTGTTGGAAGGGCTGTGGGCAGAGGGGCACCCTAAAACACTGCTTATGGGATTGTTGCTATGTGATGAGTTTTTGGAACAAGATTTGGACCTTTCTAAAAAGGGTAAACGGGATGGTGGTACCCTTTAAATTCGAAACAGCCATCCTGGGTATATACCCAGACAACAAAACTTTAAGGCTACACCAAGATGCAACCAAAATTATGTGTTTGGCAGCTGTCAACATAATAGCGAGACACTGGAAAACGCCAGGTCACCTACCACTTCAGGAATGGATTGCTCACATTTGGTACTTGTTTACAATGGACAAACTGATGGCTATCTTGAAAGGAAAGAAAAAGACCTTTGAGGCAATTTGGTTCAGCATTATTGCGGCAATTGAAAACGAAGAATTCACACAAAACGAAAGAACAATTTTATTTGATAGATATCTTTAAACATATGTAATACCTAGTAAATTGAAGAGTGATGTAGGTTGGGATATTTTAAGTGATATATAACCACTTTTGTATAATGTGTTAAAGAATTTAATAAAATAAAAAGTAAAAAAAATAATAAAAAAAAAGAAAGAAAATGGTCAAGCATGTGTAGTGATTATCTATGAGCAGTGATTTTCTATGGTATTGTCTTCCCAGTGCGACCTGAGACGGCTGCACTGGGCGCCACAGGCCACCAGTTCAGAGTCCAGAGCCTACTGAAAGCTAAGTAAAGCAACTACACCTCTCTCCCCCCTCCCCCCCTTTTGCAGCCCCTCTACCCTCAGCTCTACCTCCCCTGGGATCCTGCTGAGTGCCCACCTTCCCTGGAACCCTGCCTGCCTGGTCCATCTCCACATGCAGTGCTGGGGCAGGTGTCAGGCAGGAGTCCAGGGAAGGCAGAGCTAGGGACGGACGTGGATTTAGGCCCATATTGCTTGGACACACACCGAATCCGAGCAATATGAGACAAAATCCAAGGAAATTCTGGTTTGGTTCGGGTTAGAACCAAAATCAGAATTTTCATCTGAATTCCCACCCCTACAAGTTACATGTTGGAAGTGTAATTAATATACTGAGGCTTAATTTGCTGTTTAAACCCCGTCATTTTCCAAAGTACTTTAAATGAAACACAGAAGAACACCCTAGTCTGAGTCAAAAAGGAGCTATAAAAACTCAAATCCTTTTTATTATAATGGAGAAAAAGCAATTACAAGTATAATTTTTAATAGCAGCTGACTCTACTGCAAGGAAATAATTCATTTCAATTCAGAGAGCTTTCTTCCAACCAATTTTTTCATTGGGCTAATGAGCTAACAACAATGTATAGTATAATTTGCTTTTCAAAAAACAATGCCTTCTGTCCTTTTTATTATTGTTATTATTTTGGTTTTTGTTCTACAGTTGTAATTGTTTAACACTAGAATTCTTTGATATCCATTATAAACACACTTGTTCTTGAAAAGTTCTCTGTTTCTCTGTCAAAGCAAAGTTTCAACAGTAGAAATATTTCACTATCTAAAACTAGCTTGAGAGCTAGAAATCTTTTTGGTACACAGACAGAACAAAATTGTACCTTGTGGCTTCTAGCAAAGGGATATTCTTCCAAGTATCGGAGAGAATAGAGAAGAGAAATGAGGCCACCACCTGCATTACTGAGCCAGCACATTCACCGGATCTGTTCCCAAAATACTGGCAGAATTTTAAGAAAGGTCTTGCATCAAGGTCAAATTCAGTACAGCTAGTTTGTGTTCCTAACAAAACCAATGAAAAGAAACTAGAAGCATATTACTGAGGCAAAGAATTTACAGAAAAGCGCAAACGTCCTCAAAAAAAATATTATGTTCAGAAAAGTCAATCCACCTTCTAAAAAGTTTAGCTAGGTTTGCTAAGCTTACAGCAATCTGTCATTTATAGTGGATTATCTTTTTAATTTCCTTCCACACCAACCTTGAATTTCCTTGTCCCAGAATGGGGGACATTTAAAAAGGAAAAAGTTAGTCCAAAAAAGCTGCAAGTGCAACTTCATAAAATAATCATTCCAAATTAATTTGCTGGTGCCTCTTCTATTCTCCCCCATCAGCCACATGACTCTTAGGTATCTTCACTATACAAACCTCAATCCTACAATTAGACCAATGCAGATGAGGAAACGGAAAATAATCAGTATGACATCCTGGTACTTGTCAGAAGCAGCTACTTTGTTCTTCAGAATCTTAACTTTCATTAAAGAAAATGTTTGTTAGGGATGTACAGTGCAGCTGGTATCTGTACTTAGTGTAATGAGACTCAGAGCTCTGTACCTATATCTCATTTTAGCATGCGCAATAGGTATTTTTTGAGACAAAGGCTGCTTGCACATGCGATAGGAGGTGGGAGAGAGCCAAAATCATACCATAGGGAATCTCAGGAAGCTCTGCCCATGCATGCAGGGTTTTAGCCCGTTTCTGGCGTGATTTCATTCACGGAATACAGAGCTGCAATTTTGAGCCCTGTAATCTGAGAGTGAAATCACACAGGAAACTGGCTAAAACCTCACGCACACAAGTGGAGCTTCCCGCAATTCCCCCTGGTGCGATTTTGACTCACGCCAGTCTCACCACACCCCTCCTCTCCCATCTCGTGTGCAAGCGGCCTTAGTCAGTAATGTAAAGTAACGGTTTGGGCAGTGTATGGGCAGAAGAACT
This sequence comes from Sphenodon punctatus, assembly GCA_003113815.1. NCBI lineage: Eukaryota > Metazoa > Chordata > Lepidosauria > Sphenodontia > Sphenodontidae > Sphenodon > Sphenodon punctatus. The sequence continues at coordinate 1,939,960 of QEPC01004745.1, forward strand.
CTTAAGCTGTATCTGGATTTCCTTTTCTGAACATAGCTTTCAAAAGTAGCGGCAGGCAATCTTTGTGAGGGTATGGCTGCCAGCAGGGCAGTGGTGACTCAGCAAAGTGTGAAACTACGTGAGGGAGGGAATGTCTCCAAGCAGGGCAGAATGGCACGGTGTGGGTCTTTCTGAATGAGGGTATAGCTGACAGCAGCCATATCCTAATCAAGAAGATTCACCCCTCACCTCCTGCTCTGCTATCCTGAGTCTACACACTTCCCTGCCACACCCCATCTTGCTAGGAGACGCAGATAATTAGTTATTTTGAAATATAACACACTAGTAGCCCTAAGCTCACTCACCCCTCCTCCCACCCTTCCTTCCCAAACTGGATCCTGCCACTTTGCTTTTCTGATCAATACTAAATATATTACTGCTGCCTCCCTAAGTAGAGCAAGATGACTGGTCATTTTCAAAGGGTTACAGAGCTCTCTTTCATCATCTTCCCTAATGTTTCACTCCTTCTGACCCTCCTGCTCCCTTCCAGAGATGTTTCCATGGAGATTCATGCAATTTTAAGACTTGAAAAATGCACCCTGGCAATGCTTCATTGCAATGAATGAACAACAGAGGCAAAGAACAATCTCTCTGTTAATATGTGTTTTCAACAGAGCTCTCTCTCTCTCTGTTATAGTTATCTGTACAAATCCGTATTAATAAAGATAGATAGTAGCCATCCTAACATTTCTAAGTATCATGGTTGTGAAGAAATACCTGAGGTGCTGAGATCTCCGAGATAAATTTAAATGTCAGCACGGTTAAGTATTTAAAACTGATGCTGCAATTCTCACCTACACACACTGTCCAGGTGGTTCTGTGTAGCCACGAAGAACCCAAAAGAGCCTAGTGTCTGCTTAGCCTCTGATGTGGCAAGCATATCCCAAAATCCTACGATTTAATAATAGCCTGCAGTGTGGTATGATGAGTAGGCCAAGGTCCCTTTACGGCTGACCTGTCCATAGTTTTAGTTCCACCCTTTTGGAGGGATATAAAAAGAGCAAAGGAGAAGAGCCAGCCTGCAAAAAGTTGCCTAAAGGAGCCTAGGTAGGACTAATCATGCCGGGTGCTGTCCCACGCACTGAAGAGTAGGGCCCAAGCTTCTGGGTACAGCAGCAAGCCAGAGCAGGCAGAACAAAGCCTGGTGTTGAAGGGCCTGAAGGTACAAACCCCAATCCAGAAGGAAAGGATGAGAGAAAGTACAAAGACTTGGGGGCTGATTGCTGTAAATAGTATGAATTGTGTACCCAGGGTGAAATAAAACCCAATGGAGAAGATTTGTGCGAAGGGTCTGCTGTATAACATTTCCAATCCAGAGATAGAGTGTGGTCGCCGTGTTGGTCCCAAATGAGAGAAAAACAAAGTCGTTCCAATTATAGCTTGTATTGGGCCGACTGTTGGTGTGTGGCCCAAATGCTTGCTTATTTCCACCAACAACTGTTGGGCCAATAAAAGATATTCAAACTACTTTGTCTCTGTGTATAATATTGGAGAAGACAAAGTGGTGAGAAGAGAACTGCCCTCCTAATCCTACAAAATAGTAGCAGGGCTAGAAGGCTGTTACCTGGTATTATTAGAAATATTCATTCTAGGGAGGGGCAGAGAGAGTTTTTTATGGGTTACTGAAGTCAGTAACAACAACAACAAAAAAGTATGTTAGGCTGAGAAAGTAGGAACTAGAAATATTTTGAACGAATAAAGCACAAGGAAAAATCTGCTAGACATGCCAAAGAGCTATAAAAAGTCACTTCAGAGTATGTACAGCATGTGCATTCCTAGGTACTGTATGAGACCAAGAAATGCCCAAGGTCAGCACCTTCTGTGCCTTTCTACAGAGCACTGCAAACACATTTTCTAGAGATGACCCTAGTCTCGTGCACAGAGGAAGGAAGTTTACCATACCTCTTCCTTCTAATGTTAGTCCCCTGCTGTCCATTAAACTCCTGTCTGTTGGGGGGGAAACTAGCTGATGCTGCAACTTTCACTTCATAAATTCCGTGTGAAACCAAGTAAGTTTTCTAAAAAGTGATTATGCAAAATCTGGGGAAGGGTCAGAAGCATCTCATTTGCCAGCCATCATTCTCGATGTAACCAAGCCAAGCACGTAGACCTGGGACCTCGCATCTTCATAAATGTTACACCCCTTGTCTCTCCCCTCCCTTCCTTCCTCTCTACCCCTCACCCCCTCAGATTGTAAGCCCTAGGGCAGACACCATGTCTATTCCATTACTTTGTAAAGCACCAGATACATTGTTGGTGCTATATAAATGCTTAATAATAATAGTAATAATAATAATTTGCAGTGGTTTGCGGAAGTTACTGTTTTATATATTATTATTTATATAGCGTCAACAGCGTACCTGACACTGTAGAATCAATAGTTATAGACAGATCTCTAACCTCAGGGAGCTTACAATCCAAGAGACAAGGGAGGGGAACACAAGGTAAAGGCCAACATCGGGAGACACAAGGATACATTCAGGAGGTTGAAAAGTTGCAGGTGCATGTGCTTCACACTTAGACCGCTTTTACATGAGAAGCTAGGAAAGCACATTGAAGAACACACCGCCTGGGAAAAGTCGTGTGGGGTGCATTTACACGCACTGGAAGTGGCTGCTTGCCATAGGAATCGGCAGCTCACACAGCCTCCTTGAAAATGCATTCTGGAAACCTCGATATCAAAGTTTCCAGAACGTAATTTAAAGAGGCCATGCGAGCCACCGATTCCTATAGCGGGCAGCCACTTCCCTTACGTGTAAACACTTCCCTGGCCGCTCGTGTAAAAGCAGCCTATGTTACAGAGAACTAGTTTCTGAGTGGGGGGGGAAGAGGACACAATTTCACTCATGATGAGCTAGAGAAGGCCTGAAGGAAGAGGTAGATTTTCAGGAGGGATTTGGAAGTCAGGGAAGAGGAAACAGAGCAAACAAATCCAGGGAGTGAGTTCCAGGGATGAGGGGCAGCAAAACAGAAGGGGGTGAAGACGTTTAGAGGAGCAAGGGAGTTGTGAGCAGGCAAGGATGGGGGCAAAGGAAAAGCAAAGCTCCTGGGCAGGAGGGTGGCGGGATATGGGGGATTAAGGCTCCTTGAAGATGAAGACCAGGAGTTTGTGCTGAATGCTTTCATGTAAAGGGAGCCAGTGTCACGTGGAGAGGAGGGGCTGAAAGTAGTAAAGCGACTGGAAAGGTGGATGACTTTGGCATTAGAGCGCTGAACGGAGATAAGGGGGCAAGATCAGAGTAGGGGAGACCAGTAAGGAAGTAGTTGCAGTAGTCAAGGTAAGAGATGACTAGAACATGAACAGTAAGGCAGTGACGGATTATAGCAATATTATACAGAGAGAAGCAACAGGATTTAGCAACAGCCTGGCTCCGAAGCGTAAAGGAGAGAAAACAGTCAAAGAATAATCAAAGGCTATGAGCCTGAGGGACTGGCTGGATGGTGACTCCCACAATGGAAATTGAGAAGCAAGCAGTAATTTTTTAGGGAAAAAAACATGAGTCTGCAGTGACAAATAAGCAGGTGCAATCACATATTACTAAGTCACAAACCCAGAGTTTCTTTACTGTGTTTCTTTTGGAGTTTTCAGACAAGCAAGCCGATGGGGGAAGGGCCCGTGGCTGCAATGGAGCACCCACCTATGTGGACTGCATGGGAAGTGAATCAGATGGGCAGCTCCCAGCGTGGCTACTACAGCCACGGAGGCAGCCGCCACACATTTGGCTGGCCCCACAAAACTCACTCTGGATATCCCGGCATTGCTCCAAGAGCAGCTGAGAGTAGGTGCTCTGTGGTTTGCAGGAGCGCACATCCAGTTGCTCCACCTTCAGACCGGTAGTCGGATCTGTGGCTCATGCGTGGCCATGTGGGGTAGCATCTCGTCTGAAAACACCGGGGGGGAGGGGGCGAGAACTAGTAGAAAAGTATTGCCTTTGAAGTTCCAAAAGTGTCTGTCCTTGCTTGAGCCCAGCTGGAGGCATCAGCTCCATCCTGGGAAGTGCAATTCCCAGGGTGGGCAGAGACAGACAGAGAGCCACCTCCTTCTCAATAATTGAATCCTCTTGCAGTTGGGGACCTGTCCCCCTGCAGCTCCGGCTGGTTTGGCCATACATCGACCCCCTTCTCCAAAACCACCACCCCCATGGGACCTATGGTTTTCAGTCTTCTGCCTCCACCTTGATGGAAGATGGTCTGAAGTCTTGTCCCCTTTCAGTGACCTGGCATAGCAGAGACTCAGCAGGGTCACGTTTACCTCTAGCAGGGCCTGAAGCATGGCTGGATCAGGTCCTCCTTTGTTTTGGCCTTCAAGTTTATTTATTTATTTTATTTTAAGCATTTCTTAGTTGCCCCATATACCTACGGCATCTCGGGGCAACATACAATTTGATAAACACAATTAAGTAAAATAAATTTTTTTAAAAAACCACACAATTTAAAACAGGGTTAGGACAAATAAATCAAAATCAAAATAAGGGTAGGGAAGAGCTAAAAACACTAACCCCCACCTCCCCAAAGGCCTGGATGAACAGCCAGGTTTTACAAGCCCACTGGAATGTTAAAAGGCTTGGGGCCAGGCGAACTTCCTCTGGGAGGGAATTCCAAAGACGCGGCCCGGCCACCAAGAATGCCTTCTCCATTATGGCCCCTCGCTTGACACGGGGGACCTCCAAGAAGGCACCCCCGGAAGACCGAAGGAGCCGCTCTGGGGCGCAGAGGGCGAGGCGGTCCCTGAGATACAAGGGGCTGAGACCGTGAAGGGCCTTATAAATCAATACCAATACCTTGAACCTGGCTCAGCACACTATTGGCAACCAGTACAGAGTCCGGAGCACAGGTGTTATATGCTCCCGACGACCCGTCCCCATCAGGAGATGGACCGTCGCATTCTGCACTAGCTGCAGCCTCCAGGCCAGTAACAAGGGCAGCCCCACGTAGAGCGCATTGCAGTAGTCCAGATTCGAGGTGACAAAGGCATGGATGAGGGAGGCCAGGTCTGGCCCGGAGACATATGGACACAGCCTCGGCACCAGATATAACTGGCGGAAGACAACCTTCGTCACCACTTTCACCAGTCGATCCAGGCGGAGATCTGAGTCCAATATCACCCCCAGACTCCGAACCTGCTGAGCTATAGGAGGGTGAACGCCCCCAATCAGGGGGGCTGACACCTCCCTCGCTCTCCCCACCACCATCACTTCCGTCTTATCGGGGCTGAGCTTCAGTCTGCTCTGTCACATCCACTCCATCACAGCCTCCAAACACTGGGACAGCAATGAGACAGCAGGGTCTGGGTAAGCTGAAAAAGAGGTACAGCTGAGTATCATCAGCATATTGGTGACATCGCACCCCGAACCCTCTCACGACCTCCCCCAAGGGCTGCATGTATACATTAAATAATAATGGAGACAGAATGGAACCCTGCGGAACGCCGCAGGACAAGGCGCGGGGGCAAGATGTTTCAACTCCCAACACCACCCGCTGGCTTCTCCCCAAGAGGAATGAGCGGAACCATTCAAGAACAGTCCCGTCCAGACCCCCCAGGTCACGCAGCCATCTCAGCAGCAGCCCATGGTCCACAGTGTCAAAAGCGGCCAAGAGATCTAGCAGTATAAGAAATGTAGAACATCCTGTGTCCATCTCCCGGCGGAGATCGTCGACCAAGGCCACCAATGCTGTCTTGATTGAAAAGGGCCCAGGAAACCGATGCTATCTATATGCACCTGGAGCTGGATCACCACCGCCCTTTCAATAGCCTTCCCTAAAAAGGGAAGGTTAGAGACAGGTTGGTAGCTGGCGAGCACGTCCATATCCAATGATGGTTTCTTCAGTAGGGGACATATAACAGCATCCTTGAGGCTAGACGACAACCTCCCCTGCCGCAGGGACGCATTAACCACTCTCGCCAGCACCGTCCCCAACATCTCCCTGGAGGCTTTCACCAGCCAGGACGGGCAAAAATCAAGTTCACAACTGGTGGCTCTCATAGACCCCAAGACATCCACCGCATCAGCTGGCGTCACTTCCCAAATCTCCCCCCACAAAATTGGACCAGACAGGGCCTCCGTCACCTCGCGTTCTCCACCTACTGCCCCCAACCCAGCATCAAAGTTGCTCTGAATTCGGGCGATCTTGTCTGCGAAGTAGGTGACAGACTCCTCACAGCAGGCCTGGGGACAAGTCCCCGTCCAGGCGGAGGGAGGCCGGACTGGCCAGCCCCTGCACCACCCGAAACAGCTCTGCCGGGTGTGAGTTTGCAGACGCTATGAGGGCAGCAAAGAACCCCTTCTTTGCTGTCCTCAAAGCCTCAACATAGGACCGCAAAATGGGCCCTATGGAGAAATCGGTCGGAGTCAGATCGAGTCCGACGCCAGCGTCGCCCTAGCCTCCTACCTACTTGTCTCATACACCGCAGCCCCTCAGCAAACCAAGGGGCCCTGCAGTGACGAGACAGAGGCAGGGGGCGTCTCGGAGCCACCCTGTCAATGGCCTCCCCCAGCATGCTGTTCCAATGCTGGACTAGCTCATCGACCGAGTGGCCGTCCGGGTCCAAGGTTAATTCCCTCAGAACCTCTTGGAACTGCTGGGGTTCCATCAGCCTCCGAGGGCGGACCAATCTAATTGGTCCCATCCCCTACTGGAGGTGGCACGCTGAGAGACTGGCGTGGAGGAGATAATGGTCCGTCCATGACAAGGGCAAAGCCCTAACCTCCCCCACTACCCCCACAAATGCAACATATCTGCTTGTGGGGAGTTGAGAAAAAGGGACAGCTTGGGTAGAGATTATTTATTACACAAGCATGCCAGTTTTTGCAATCTCATCACAACTGCTGTGTATGATACTGGGTTCTTTTCTGAAAGTACCGGCTCTTTGATGTATGTAATCATATGACTTTTTAAAAAAATAATTAATAAAGTTGTAGGCTTCCTTCCCTCAGAGTTCAGAACAAAAGCTTCAAAATGCAGTACCACGTGAAGCCTAAAAGAGAGGTGCAAATAAGAACCACCCAAAATTTATCGCACTAAGAAATCATGGATTTTAAGACAGCTTTGTAATTTTTGAAAAGCTGAGTTTGGCAATATTTTATAGTCAGGTAGCATGGATCAGGACCCACTCTACAGAAAGCAAGAGACAGTTTAATAAGCGCTTACAATCTAAATATGAGAAACAGAAGGAAGAGGAAACTGAGGCAGAGGTGAAATGACTTGTCCAAAGTCTCACAGCAAGATTGGCAGAAGAGTTCAAACCTTCCAGTTCACAGCCCTATTCATGGCCCTTTTTACACGTGTGGTGGGGGGCGGTGGGTGTGCTGGTACGTTGGGTGGAGCTGAGTGGGTGCCTTTTCCCACGGACACACATCCACCTCCACCCATGGAGCCTCCTCCGTTTTGTCGGATGGCTCTGTGGGTGGAGATGGGTGTGCGACAGGTGCGCGCATGCACCTCCATCCACCCATGGTGTTTACACGGGCGAAAACCGGTGGAACACCCATCCCCCCCAGCCACTGCCGCGCTGCTTCCATGGATACCCCCACTGGTGGAACACCCTCCCGCACACCCAGTGAGGTGGGGGAGGAGGAGGGGGGCATCCATGTAAAAACAGCCCATAAGATCAGGTACAAAGAAATCTATAATATACCTGAAACTTGGCATGGGTGCGTGCATTTTATTTGGGTCAGATTATGCCAGGACGGTGTTATCAGTTCTGGAAGGGTGGAGACAGGGAATTTGTGTATTATTTTTTTCAGGGGAAGATGGGAGGTGGGGGAGAAGATAGATATATAGTAAGAATGAGTGGCCCACTTCACACTTCAAAGTTTTGCTTTAGGGCCCATCTAAAAATCATTATGCCCTTGCTGTAGCTGGGGATCTACATGTAAGAACTAATGAGGCAGTAGTTGGTTTTTTTCCCCTTTCCAATAGAAGACCTAGAGCTATTACTGAATCCAGATGTTATCTACTCTAATTGAAATTCAAGCCTCATTTGTGACAAAGCAATTCTTTTCAAAGGAAATTTTGGCTTTGAAACACCATTATTTTGCAGCTCTGTCATTTTAACAGCTTCATAAATGTTATGTTTATTTGGGGGGGGGGGGATGCTTTTAAAAGAGCAGGGGGGGAAACAAAAATAGTGGGAAAGGAAAGAAAAAAACCTCAACATCTTGGTTTGCACCCAAACAAAAAGGTAGAAATAATTCATTACTACTACTACAAAAAAAAAATTTATTACAAGCATTTTTTATTTATTTTTTTAGTTTGTAGAAAAGCAACTAGATTTGTCACTACATACATTTGTATTTATTTTACTACTCTTAACCCAGGAAGTCATGATGGTCCATGAATTAGACTTGAGTAAGCATCTAATTATGCAAGTGCATATTTTAGAAATATAAAGTGAATTGTCCTTTAAGTAAGTTTAATAAATACAGTAGACATCTGGCATAGCAAGTGGCTGCAGAACATTCAACAATAGGGTTTTTGGGGGGGGGGGGGGCGGGGAGAATACAACTGATCAATGCATCCCCTTAAAGTGTCTAAGAGAGTGGTGGTCCAAATTGTCAGAAAAGCACCCGCACACTTATGTAAATTTGATTTGCATGTGCCCAATGGACACAGGATTTTACATACACATATGCATAAAGAGGGGAACTCCACACTGGGGAAGCTGGGTGTAGGCACTTCACTTCACCATGGATTTAACAGCGGAGACGTTAATGCCAAAGGGCTCTATTCTCCCATCAATAAATGGGATATTTAAGAGTGTAAGTCTCATTAAACAGTAAGAGCTATGATTATAAATCTCATGCACATCAGAGAGAGAATAGAAGTCCCCATGTTAGAGTCCAAATTAAAGAACATGAATGCTTTCCTCTTTATAACAGAACAGTAGTTGAAAGGATCAAATGTCTAGTAGCCTCTGTAAAAAGTAAAAGGTAATGAAGCCTTGTAAGTAATTTATCTTTTTTTTTCCTCTAAGGTTTCAAGTGAGTTTCATGTGGAAGAGGAAATAACACATTTTGTGTGGAGTACTATATTCTAATACAAATCTGAAATAAGGTGTGCTTTGTTTCAAGAGCAGATCGTGGTTGGTAGAGAGTGGTTGATTGGTTTCAATCAATTCAAGACACAGCACCAGTCTCTTCCTTTCTTCCCTAGCTGAAATTCCATTGGCATTCACCCACTCCATGCCACATTGTCATACAAAAAGATGCCATTCTCTCTCTCTCTCTCAACAGCATGTTTACCCTATTTATTTAAGACACTGATGCTGAAGCTGTATCAGATGGATCACCATGGAGTTATTGCTGAGTGCAATAGCTGGGACCTTTTTCAGTGTAGTTGACCAGTTAAATTACTGACAAAATTTCAATGGCACACCCTTATACAAAACAAGGGCCCAGTTCTGACATTTACCATGTTATCCACCCAGGGTATTAAGTATTATGTTGAGAAGTGTTTGCAGGACACTGTCACATGTTTTAAAATATTTTAAATAAAACTGAACTGATATTTGTTTTGCATTATATGAAACTGTTTATGCAAAAACTTCAGGCTGCTTTAAATGCTATCAGAAAGTCTGCATCAGCTGTCAGGAATAGAAAACAACAGGTAGGCAAGGTCATTAGCTTTTTCCTAAATCTGTCAACTGCTTGTCTGAAAACCTGACTGATATCTTCCCCCACCCATAGCCCCTAATGCTAGGAAAACACTGGCAACCCATAAAGATGAGCACAGCACTCACTGGCATACACACAAAAACACAGCTGAGCTAGTGTATTCCCTTTCCCACCCCCTTTCATTACTTTAATTCAGGAAGGTTGTTATCTTCTGTCAGATTCTTGGCTAAAATTCTGACAGACAAACACAACGAATGTTTGTAACTGGCATCAGCTAAAAGATGGTTCTAGAGACTATACTAACAAAGACGCAAAATTCAGAAAGATGCACCCAAACAAACAATTGCTCAATCATTCTTTGACTTTAAGTCAGAGGGTAAGAACTAGATCTTCCTGGATGCAGTGAGGGGGAGAGAGGGGGCAAAGGCTACTCTTTCATCTATGCAATAAGGGGTGACATATCAGGTTTTTAAGTGACAGCAGATTCACACAAACCAGCACAACCCATGTTGTATACCCCTATTAGTTGAGAAGTTTGGTCCAAATGGGTATGGCATAATTCCCATTTCCCAACATTTCAAGTGGCCAAACAAGCCCTGCTCCTTTGGCCAATAAGCTCAATTCCTCAGTAAATAAGCTCTGTCCCCTCACACACTTACATACGAGCATACACCTCACAACATTCCAAGCAGGTATGTACACACTAAAAAGCTGAAGACCAACCAGAAAATGGCCATTTCAGATCCTAAACACAAAAGCCCAAAATAGAAAATATAGGTTACTTATCACTGAGAGCTCTGCGTATTCTCACTGATGGGATATCTTCCTGCTCCACAGGCAACCCAGAAAATACCATTTTGAAAGCAGTACCCAGAAAGGCTGCCTGGAACAATCTATAAGGGAGTCAAGGATCCACCTTAGCACTCCCCCATGCTTGTGATCTCAGGAGGGAAGGAGGATAAAAGGAGAGAACAGAGCCTCCCCACCTCTGTTCCTTCCAACCCCAAAAGCAAGAGAACAATAAATTATGTACTCCAAGCCAGAAGGGAGGGATTGCGGGGGGAGGGGGAGAGGGGGGTAGTGAGAATAAACGGAGCACTCTCGAAGAACTCAATTACTGGCACATAATGGTAAGTAATCTATATTTTTTATTTGAGGAGCTCTGCAATTCTCACTGATGGGAGAGTTATAAGCAGTTGTGCAATTACTGGAGAAGGGTACGAAAAATGGTCTTAGGAGAAGAGAGAATGCAGCACAGCTCTCCCCAAAACAGAGTCCCTGCATGTTGCCAAGTCCAAATAATAGAGCTGGAAAAGGTATGTAAGACCATGTTGCTACCTTGCAAATATCAACAGGGGCACTTCGAAAGTTAGCCACGGAGGTGGCAACTGCTCTCATGGAATGAGTCTTCAGACCTTGTGAAGTGGGTTCTTCCAGCAACAGCGTAGCAAGTATGAATACATTGTAGTATCCATTTTGAGATCCTTTGACAGGAGACTTACTCCTATCCTATGCACTGGCCCCCATACAAGATGAAGAGAGGGGGCACATCAGAAGCTCTGACAGGTTTTGTACGGTGGATGTAAAGACAACGCCTTCTTCAAGTAGAGTATGTGAAGTGCAGCTTCTCCTGGTGAAGAATGCGATTTAGGAAAAAACATGGGAGGTGAGCTATCTTGTTGAACATGAAATAGGGAGACTACTTTTGGAAGGAAGGATGGGTCAGTCCGTAAATCCACTCAGTCTATGAAATACTAGACAGGGAGGAGATGCTCTTATGGCTGCTAATTTAGTAACCTGCTGAGCACAGGTCAATGCCACTAGCAAAATCATTTTCAAAGTGATGTGGTCAATGGAGCAGGTTGCCATGGGTTCAAATGGTGGTGATGAGTTTGGTTAGGATTAAGTTAACGTCCCACTGTGGGACTGGACATATCACCACCAGGAACATATTATGAAGGCCTTTTCAGAATGATCAAACCGAAGGATGAGAGAAAGCTCTGCTGGTGGGGAACCATGGTCTCCTCCTGTAGAGTAGAAAGTCCTCTTCTACAGGACCTGCAAGGGTTGAAGTAAGCGAGGCTGGTTCAGCACCTAAGACAGCATCTTGATCAGTGCTAAGGGTGGTGCCAGTGTGGACAGCACCAGCGGTGGTGTATGTAGCAGCTAGTGTTCAGCCTGCAAGGCTGCTGGCAATGCAGGCTGGCATGGGCTGCGCAGAACCTAGCCTGATGGGCTTATTTCACCCCCTTGCAAGACTTTATTTTAGCCAGAATGTCCCAAAGTCGCAACATGCCTCTGCTCCCTCATCTTGCTTCAGCTCCTGGGGCTCATGCTTCAGCCTCTGCTCCCACATCTTGCTTCAGTTCCTGGATTCCTGCACCACGCCCCTGGTTCTTCCACCCACTCCAGCCTTTGACCCACAGGATCCTACCGCCTCTGGTCCTGGTGCACCTGCCCTTTCATTCGGACTGCCTACTGAAATTCTACTGGGACTCACAAACTGAAAACAAACTCAGATTTCCTTCTTTGCTCTGGTGAGTGCCTTCCATAAACCAGGGCTGCATTGGGCCACAATCCTGAAAGTCTCCTGCTCCAGAAAACACATTCACCTTCTCTCCCACACTGCCCCTATACCTGGAATTTCCTCCCTGAATACATTCACTCTGATCCCTCCCTCCCAACCTTCAAATGCCTCCTAAAAACCTACCTCTTCCATCAGGCTTTGCCTAGCTCCTCATCTACATAGACTGCTCAGTAATGCAGAAACATAAGTCTTCTTACATACCTTTTCCAAGCTCTATTATTTGGACGTAGCAGCACGCAGGGACTCTGGTTTTGGGAGAGCTGTGCTGCGTTCTCTCTTCCTTCCTTTTATTAAGGTTCCACTTTGCTCCTGTAACTAAGGCCGCTTTTAGACGATCAGCACACACTCACACCAAAAAACCACTCACCTCGTAAAAGTGTGGGGGCATGGTTTAGACAAGACCATAGGCACCTTACTGCCACTCGTGCAGTCCTTTATGGCCGTGGATTAAATACCTCAATATTGAGGTATTTACTTTTTTCTTTTCTCATTCATTAATAAAAAAAAAATATGACAACTGAAACTAAACTGTATGCATTCCTCATCACGTATAAGTATTGTTCAGTCACCATATCACACTAATACAGCTTAATTTCAGTTAAGTCATAATTTTTTTATTAATGAATGAGAAAAGAAAAATCTATAGATTGGTCTGATATTTAATAAAGTTGCCTTAATGTACAATTTACTGTCATGTTAACGTTTGAGTATAATTTGTAATGCCACCTTAATGAGCTTCTTAAACCGAAGGTTCTTTGTCTAGGTAATTTATCAAAACATGTATCATAGCATTGCTTTATTCATACAAATTTGTGTTTAATTTTTTAAAATAAAGGTTGAAAGTGCCCCTTTGCATAGTTTAAAAGTGCCATTTTGAGTTCATTCCCTGTCAATGAAAATTCCTTTTAAAAAGCGCTGCATTTCCCACAATCTCTTCTTGACCTTCGCTTCCCTTCTGAAACTCCCAATCCCTTCCTCCCTCTCTGCACAATTTTTTCTCCTTTTTCAACAGCAAGACTGATAAAATCTGCCTTGCCATTGTTTCCCAACACTCTCCCTCCCCCATTTCCTTTCCTGCTCTCTCCCCTCCTGCCTACTCTTCTATCCACTTTCTAATTAGCTTCTCTTGATGAGGTCACCTCCCGCGTGTCTTCTTCCAACTCCTCCACCTGCCCCGTTGACTCCATCCCCTCGTTTGCTAATAGTCTCCCCCACCATTGCACCCCCTCTGATGCACATCATCAGTCTCTCCCTCTCTGCCAAGTCCTTTGCAGCGGCCTTTACACACACCACTGGCTCCCCTATCATTAAGAAGGCCCCTCTTGATCCCTCTGACCCTTCTAATTATAGCCCCATCTCACTCCTTCCCTTTGCTCCCAAGCTCCTGGAGCGAGCGGTCTATACGTAGTCTTGATTTCCTCTCTTCCAGTTCCTCCCTTGACCACCCCACCCCGCTCAATCAGGTTTCTGTCCTCTCCACTTGACAAACTGCCCTTGCTAAAATTCTCAGTGACCTTCTCTAAACCCAGTCTGTGGGGCTTTATTCCACTCTTGTCCTGCTCAATCTCTCTGCCACTTTTCACACTGTTGACCATGGCCTTCTCCTGGATTTGCTTTGCTCCCTTGGTTTCTAGGACTCTGTTCTTGACTGCTTCTTAGTATCTCTTGAGCCTCTCCTTCAATGTCTCTCTTGCTGGTACCTCCTTTGCATCGCTCCCCCACTCTCTTGGAGTTCCCCAAGGCTCTGTCTTGGGTCCTCTTGTTCCTTTACACACTTTTTCTGGGCAAACTCATTGAATCTCATGGCTTCCAGCATCACCTGTATACCGACAACCCTGAACTATTTCTCCGTCCCTGTACTCTTCCCCTCCATCTAGTCTCATATTGCAGACTTTCTCTCTGACATCTCTGCTTGGATGTCGCACCACCAATTCAAGCTTATTATAGCCAAGACTGAACTCCTCATCTTCCCCCAAAAACATTCCCCTCCCTCTTCCCTCTAAAATTCCATTGAGGGCATCAGCATCTAGCTTCTCCCTCAGGTGTATAGCCCGAGATTCGTCTTTGACTTCTCCCTCTCCTTTACACCTCAGATTCAGGCGGTTGCCAAATTCTGTCACTTCGCTTTGCATAATACTGCAAAAATCTAGCCTTGGCTTACTGCTTCTTCTACTGCAAAAACCCGAGCTGACTGTGGTAGGAGGGGCAGGGTAGAAATTCTAAAAATAAATAAATAGTCCATGCTCTACTCATCTCTTGCCTTGACTATTGAAACTTCCTCCTTACTGGGGTCCCTGCTCTGATCTCACCCCCCTCATTTCCATTTAACACTCTGCTGCCAAAGTCATCCACCTTGCCCATTGCTTTGACCATGTTCTACCCCTCCTCTCCACCCTACACTGGCTCCTCTGCTTGACTGAATCCAGCACAAGCTCCTTGTCTTCACCTTCAAGGCTTTTCATGGCTTTTGCACCCCTCTATCTTCACACTTGTTTCCTGCCACATTCCTGCCTGGGATTTTCACTCCTCTTCTGCCCCCCACCCTTGCCTGCTCGTGACTCCCTTGCTGCTCAAAATGTATTTGCCCTTTCTCCCTTGCTGCCCCCCTATGCCCGAAAATCCCCACCCCCCGACACATTTGTTCCGATTCCTCCTTTCCAAGTCTCAACCTTCAAATCCCTCCTAAAAACTTACCTCTTCCATCAGGCTTTCCATAGCTCATCATGAGGAGGAAATTGTCTCCTCTTTGCTCCTTAACTCAGAGCCCTTCTCTTCTCTGTAACTAAATTAAGCACGTACATCTGCATCTCCTCAACTTCATGAATGTATCCTTGTCTCCCCCTATATTCATGTCTCCCTTGTTCTCCTCCCTTGTTCATCTTAGGTTGTAAGCCCCTTGAGGTAGGAACCTGCCTATAACTACTGATTGTACAGCACCAGGTACATTGCTTGTGCTATATAAACAATTAATAATAGCTTGTGTAGTTTTTTGAGAGTTGATATCCTGGATATTTTTCCTTGTGACTGCATAACGCTTTTTCCCAGTTGTACCATCACTTGTAATTAACAAGTTTTTGTTTTGTTCTAAGTTTGTAACTTCTATCTCCTCCCCCCACCATCCCCCCTTACGGGCAGAAACCCATCCATGTTCTCTACATTTTTTCCCATTTCCACCAATAGGGATATTAGAGTGAACACAGTACCCCAATTATGGGTTTCTAATGCTAGTGTTTCAGTTTTAATTTGTGTTACAGTTTGCAACCGTTTGAATTCTAGACTTTCAAAACCACTGTTAAAGACTAACGGTCGAGCTACAAAACTCTTTTTATTTCAACCAATTAAGAATTGTAACACAATAACTTGCACAGTTTTGTGCTCTAGGGAGATTATCAAAGCTCTGAGATAGATCTGTAGGTAAGCTTTGGGTGTGCCATGTTGGTGTCCTCGTTCAAGTCCTCATTTGTTATAGACACCATTAGCTTATTTGTCTGAGCTCATGCTGAAAACTTGGTAAATGTCTGTTTTTCTCTTTCAAATGCATTGTTTATTCCTATTCAAGTACTAAGAAACATTCAAGGAAACCAAGTAAAGCAAGTGATTAAACATTGAATACTTACTAACAATTAAACACACCACATTTTCCTTTGGAGCAAACTCAGTGTAACATAAAACCCATCAAATGACCTCACATCAGCTGAATCAAAGAACAGAGCATCAAGTTTTCTTTATTTCTTTCCCATTACGTTTTTCTCCGTTCTAAAGGGCAGGTTTTAGTTCTGTACTTGGAACACACTCACTGGAATACTAATAGCAAAAAAACCCACAAAAACCAGCAGTTTATCCACCTCTGAATGACAATATTTTCCTGCCTTGCTTTGTGTCATTTTTTCTTAGCATGAACTTTACACTTGCATATCTTGTATTTATCTCTGACATTTAACTTTATTTCATTCGAAAAACAAAGTCCAAACAGTGTCAATTTACACAATCTTTTTTTCCTGAGTGAAGCATTCTTTAATCTGTTCTCAGCATTGTTTCGTAGGCCGTTTTTAGACGAGCGGCGCGCGATTGCGCATTGCGATTGTGCATAATTTGAAACGTCCGCATGTTGTAATTACACGAGACGGAAGTGGGGTATTATGCGCATATTATGGCAGTTGCGCATTTTTTCTGTCCACGAATTAAATATCTCGATTGTGAGGTATTTAATTCGCGGACAGAAAAAATGCGCGACCGCCATAATATGCGCATAATACCCCACTTCCATCTCATGTAATTACAACATGCGGACGTTTCAAATTATGCGCAATCTCAATGCGCAATCGCGCGCCGCTCGTCTAAAAAGTGCCTAGGTCAGGTGCTGTTGTGAACCTTCTCTACTACTAATTAACTTTAGAAGCAATTAGTATTTTATTGTGCTTGGTTTTTCTAAGCATTTGTTTACATATAGAATAATGCAGCAATCCTGAAAAAACATTTACTGGCAAGTAGTTCTAATAACTTTAGTAGGCCTACTCAGAAGATAAATGGTTTCAAAAATGTGGTTGAAGGATAGAGTTTCTGCTTGATGTCAAAGATGATCCCTCAATAGTTTTAGCAACAAATAATATTAGGTTTTATATTCAACCTCTGATCTGGTAAACACTGTAACTTCATTTTTAAAATTTGACTACCAATTTACATAAGAACATAAGTATCACAATACTGGGTCAGACCAATGGTCCATCAAGCAGAGCATCCTGTCTCCAACAGTGGCCAATCTTGGTCGCTTGGGAGGAGTATCCATCAGGTCACAATAGGACAATCCACTCCCTGTTCTTCACTCCCATCTTCTGACAGTAAAAGGTTACATCCCCCATACCTACTTAGCTAATGGCCATTAATGGACCTACCCTCCAAGAACGTATCCAATCCTTTTTTAAACCCACCCAGCTATGCTACTGGCTTTGACCACATCTTCTAGCAACAAATTACACAGGTTAGTTATGTGTTGAGTGAAAAAAATATTGTCTTAAATCTGCTGCCAGTTAGTTTATGGACCGCCCCCTAGCTCTAATACTATTTGAGTGTGTACATGCAGTGCATCCCTTACGACTGTTAGACTAATAGAGCTCCCTTCTTCTGAACAAAAAGTCACCTATGGAAAAATACCCACAAACATTTGTGTGCTGTGAATTTATTCCCAAATACACTTAAACAAGGAGAAAAGCAAAAGGCAAGTCAGCATTCATAAGAAGTTCACTTTTACAACAGTATATATACTTATAAACTTTATTTAATTTAAGTGTATAATTTGCACAGTTTAACCCTAAATTTCTGACCCAATTAAAAGGAATCACTTTTTCACTTCACTGGGATTATCAAAAAGGTCAGCCAGCAATCACTCTAGGACTTGTATTGAAATTCATTAGTGCCAACAAACAGCAGTATTAACAGATATGATAATTACACTCACTGGATGATTTGGTTGCTTGTGGTGACAGGAGATACCATTATATTATCAACCTAATCCTGTCTAATCCTTGAATGCGCATGTGTAAACCACTGGTGCGTCACAGAAAGAAATTACATGAGCAAAAGTCTGTGAAGTAAAAGGTTATGACTTTCATGCTTGTTCTTCCCTCTCAACAACTTTGGAAATTAGAAGATATTTATCTGCAATTAGTTAAAGAATTAAATGTCTCAAGATGGCAAACTGGGATGTAATTCAAATACATGTTGCTTTCAGAATCGGCAACCTTTATGTTTCAACTGGATTAGAGACTGGAAACATTCCAACTGTGACTTCTGCTAAGAAATAACACTACTGACACTACGGACGTCTTTAGACATAACAAAAATCAGGTGTCAAAACCCCTAAGCACGTGTTTGGCCATTATGTGTAAGCACCATAACAATCTCAACACCAATTTGGCCACCTGTTGAACATGCAATGTGACCACCACTGCATCACAAGGACAATTTGCGTGTTCCAGCTGAAAAAGTGGCCAACATCATGTCTACTGATCGCATGACGTATTATCAGGTACAACACAGGGACCGAAGCAACAGCGCTTGAATGCTGAGATCAAGTGGCGAGCACAACACTGCTTTGCCCCAAGATGGGCTGTGTGTCTAAGTAGCACCACATGGTGAACACAGGGTCACCCTACGCCTCTTCTGTGCCACACAGTATAGAACCACCTATATTTACCAGCTTCGAAATCCAAAATGTTTATGTGCAGTTTATGTGCTGTTTTGCCTTTTGTTTTCAACTTCATTAAAACACCACTAACATGAGCACAAGTGGACAAAAGATAGCAGAACTGGCAACAACATGCTTTCTAATGCGGTGGTTCCCAAACCTTTGCCTGCAAGACCTTGTTTTGAAACTAAAATTTCAAATGGATTGCAATCTGATCCACAGGTGGCATGACCTCACTTGAATACCAACCCATAGTTTGTCAACCTCTTTTCTAACCCATACATCTTTTTGCTAAAAGTAAGCTCAATCAAATCTCCATTTGATCTTTAAAGATAAAATGGCAGCAGTAAAGCACAAACAACAAATTCTGGTCCCCATTACACTGATTTCAGTAGAATAAAACATCTACATTATTTGGAATTTGAAGGCCACACTCTTTATTCAAATTAAACCAATTTAATCAGGGGAAGGATACTCCCTCCAGGGTGCAGTCAAAAATAGGGTTAACTACTGCAACGAGTGGCCTGTTGTTCACTCAGTACCATCTCTAAATCTAATAAACGACTGTCATAGGTCACTCTTGTCCCAGCCGTCCAGCTGTTTGAAAAGGCATCGTATCCTTGTAGTGACCTGAAGCAGAAGAGGCAGCAATGGCCCATTCAGGACTGCCTCAGGTGAATTGCTCAGCCCTCCCTCCTGGGCCTTGGGTGAAACCTGGCCGCCCCTTCTCTTGCTTCCCCTTGCAGCCCCATCTCTTAAGGAGAGATCTTCCATAACTGTTATTATCAAAACTGTTATTATCAAAACAACATTAACACTCACTGGACCCCTGCCAAAGAGAACAAATTGACTAACGAAGTAGCCCAAACCACTTCATAACATTTGCCGATTAATTGTCTTGTGCACTGTGAGGAAGGCAAAAAACTATCAAACCCGTGGCCAATCTGGGTTTGGTAGGGAAAATTCCTTCCCGGGCCCCGTGAAGGGTGACCAGACTGGGCTCACAGTGTCATATAATGGGGCAGGTGTGTAGGTGGTTCCTGCTCACAGCAGCTCCTGGGGCAAACTGCCAGCCTCACCCAAGGAACACAAAATGGTGCCTGCAGGCCTCCGCACCACTGAATTGGTTGCCCTGGCAACCTTGCTAGTAGCTTGCTCAGTCAGCTGCATCGTGGGGTCAATCTGCTTCTCCTCTTCCTCTAACGGGGGCAGGACAAAACCCCCGGCCCCCAGATCATGCTGCCTGTGGCAGGCATGCCCTGGAGCAGAGGAAATTCTATCCAACATGCTACCTTGATTTTTTTGGTGGGCGTGGTGGGGAAACAGAATGCACCCTGTGACAGAGATGGTTTACCTAAGTTTCAGCTCAAAGCAAAGATTTACAGCTGAGTTAATAAACACCTATTTTCAGGGGTTAAGGAAATGCTGACAGCTAGAATTATAGAAGTGTTGAACCTGCCCTATGCCAGACATGCTAAATCAGAAACAAATACACTAAATGTGGATGTTATTTTTAAGGAGTTCAAGAAAAAGAAATTGCTAGGAGGAAAAAAAAAAAAAGGAGCTAGTCCCTGGATTGTGACACTGTCCATTATTCTCCATAGAAATAAAAGTAGAAAATATAAATGCTAAAAAAACTAGTGCAGTCTGCTGCATGGAATTCACTGGAATTTTTAATCTTGTCGTAAGACCCTTAAGTAGGTCATAGCAAGCTTAAAGAATTTTGACAGTAAGCAAAGAATGATGGGTAATGTTATGCAAATCACCTTGCTAGCAAAGTTAGTAGTTTTTTCATGATTTTGACCAATCAACAATTGTAAGAGGATCCAGACTCTCTCAAAATACTATGTGTGTTAATTAAACACAGACATGGAAAGAGGAATTTTACTCTATGGAAATTTACTCTATGGGCCTTTACAACTGCTTTTAACAGAGCCCAAGTACTTTCAGTATTTATATTGAGTGGCTTGGTACTGCTCAGTATTAATTTGGATATGCTGATAGAAAGCATTAAACAACTGAATAAAGTATATTTAAATCCTGAGTCAGAAAGTACTGATCTATATCAGAAAGATTTTCATAATTCATCTTATGCTCCCCATTAGCCCTTCCCAACTTTTAATGGCAGTACCTTAAGTCAGTAGAAAACATTTCATATAAAAAACCCAACTCTGCAGAGAAAGGACGTGTGAAAATATATGGAAGGAAAGATAATGTAGGGAAGAGGGAGGAAAAGCAAAACAAGGAAGCGAACCTGTTTTGTAGAAAATTGTTGTAAATATAGCAAAATGTACATCACTTACATCTCATCTTTAAAATAAAACAATTCCAAGGCATTTAGGGGTGGGTGGGAATGGAAACATGATGCTATAATTAAAGTACGCCAACATTTCAGAAAATTCAAATACTGATAACTTTCAAAAATATAAAGACATGCAAAGTGTAAGATTAACATATAAAATGAATGCTGTGATATACAGAAACGTATTATACACAATGAAGTGGATGCAAATAACCCGCTACTAGAATTCAATGAGTTAAACTGGGGACTGTAAGTCATACAAATATTTTAAACGGATTTTCTTCTCAAAAAGATCACCTTCTCAGGATATAAAGTTCTTAGCCACCAGTAAATTCCTTTGGATCAGTTCACACATCATGCTTCCAATTCTGATGTTCACAGTATTTAAGATTTCTGAAGTGTAACTTGGAGGATTTCTTCTTCACAGCGCTTAATTCCATTAAATTCCTCACCTTCGAAAAGCTTTGGATTCCACCATCTATGCATTCTTAGAGAGGGTCACATACCTCACTGCTTATGTAGGCCATGCTCATCACTTGTGAATAATCAGAGCAAAAGCCAAAAGTGAGAAGGTAAATGGCTAAGAGCACATTACATTTATATGCGACCCACGCAGAAATTACGTGGCCCCAGCTGCCCCTTTCTCTAAGGCTGTACAACCTAGATTCTAACCTCAAGCACCAAATAGTGCCCCCCTCCAACCATCAAGCTGCGATGGAACCTTTCAGTGCCATTCTCCTCTCCCTTTCACCTAACGGCCATTCTGACATCAGATATAACTGAACCAATCGCCACACTCTCTGTGGATAATCTGCATGCTACCTACTGTTTTTATTGTCTTCTGAGTCAGTGCTATGAACAAAGGCTGGGCAGGCAGGTCATGAGTACAGGCATTTTGGGGTTTTCCAGTTTTTTTTGGGGGGGGTGGAAATCATCTAGGGTTCTGCCCACTGATGAGTATCCCATGAAACTTTGGATGAGAATTACAGGGTTATTAAGATGGATTACAGAATCATATTCATAGTAAAAATCATAGGGTGTTTTTAAATGAGCAAGGAGATGGGGGATGTGGCCACTGAGTGGCACTAATGCACAGCACCCACCCAGGTGGAGTACGTGGGGAGGGATTCAAACGGGCAGCTCCCAGCGTGGCTACCCCAGCCATGGAGGCAAGCCACAGACAACGGGGGAGGGAGAAGAACCCCCAGACTGGCCTTTGCAAGTGACATGTCCTCGGCGTAAGCGCTGGGGAACCCTGGCTCCCCAGTGCTCCCAACTAGTTCTTGTAACTTGCAAAGGCCGTGTCTCCCACCCACATTTTCTATGAGTGGCAGACTGGTCTGCTGGTGTGGCTGGTGCCCCAGTTCATATGAACAGGGGCTCCGTGACCGCCTGTTGCCACAGAGCTGTTCGGCTTGCCCCACACAGAGCACTCTGGTTTTCCGGCAGCGCTCCGTGCGTGGCTATGAGTGGGTGTTCCATGGCTCACGGGAGTGCGCATCCAGCGGCTCCACCTTCAGACGGGCAGTGGGCTCTGTGGCTCCTGGGTGCCCATGTGGGGTAGCAGTCCCCTAAAAACACCCATAGATCATTGTGGCACAGCTGACTTATTTCCTTAGAAATGAAATTTTGACAACATATTTTTAGAAAAAGTTGGTAATGCAGTCCAATTGTAGGCATTTGTTTTACCGGTCATGAAATTACCTTTAAAGGAACAATATGCTTAAGTTGACTTTCGACATGAGCTGGAGAAATTAAAATTAAAATGGCCAAGCTAATGGGAGAAAAAAGTATTCTGAGTATATTTTTATTTTCTGTGTGTTATTCTAATCTACATATAACACCACGTGCCAGCAATATGCAGATGCTTCCCTGCCAGTATCTGCCTACCAGCCAAGTCCTGCTGAGAGGCCTCTGTCCGCTCCCAGCTTAGTCTAAAGTTCTCCCACCTGATTGTCTGGAGCCTGCCAGCAGTCCCTATAAGTGGGTAGGAGGTACCTGGATTCCAGTAATAATGTCAGACCTTGCCACACTTCAGATGCTCCTTGCCCTGGCTCCTGTTCTCCTAGCCTTCCATATCTTCCGATGTTTCACACATGAAAATAAGTACACCCCCCAACTCCTTCACGTGCTTGCTCTCTCACACACCAACTCTCATTTACACACGCACGCACGCACACACACGACAAGGAGAGGGCTCCCAACTCTGCACTGCAGTAGCAGCTCAAGCACAGATGCAGCTGCAGTGAGGGGCAGGGCAAGCCATGAGATGAGAGAATACTTTCCCAACCAGCTCCACTGTCTCTACCTTTCTCAGATGGGGAGGAAGCCAAACCTCCCACTCCTTCCCCACCCCCAACTATTTCAACCCAATGTGCACATGAAGCATCACCCCAGCACTCATTCCCCAGTACACTCATTCCCCTGGCTCCCACATCCCTTCAAAACCACTGTCTCCCCGGTACCCTCCTTGCAACTCCTTGCTACTGGGGGCAGAGTCAAACATGGTAGGGGAGAACAGGGCCAGTGGTGGTGGCTGCAGTCCCAGTGCTAGCACACGCGCCACGCACAGGGGTTTTGGCGTTGACTACCAGAATGTTGTGTATTCTGTACCATTCTGGACTCTGCCGCACTGGAACAATGGTATACAAGTCCAAAATCCAGTACAGTACCAGCCAAATCGGTACAGTTTAAGAGTATTTATTTTAATATTTTTTTTACACTTAATACCCCACCTCTCTCACCACAGGCAACCCAGGGTGGCTTACAACAGCAGCAGGGGGGGGAGGTATGGCTTTATCTGCCTTACTTCTCTAGCTTGTGTCTTAGGCAGATCTGGGAGTGGGTGGGGGTTCCAGCTGACCCTCAGCCCTGGTCCAACTCAACTGGATACAACCTCTGACCTGAATCGTGATACTCTGCTCCAACTCGTTCCTTGGCTTGTCTTCTGTCTATAACTTTCCAACCTACATTTTAACACAATTTCTCAGATTGTCCTCCCACCTTGGTTGCTTGGCTCACTGCTGTGATTCCAATCTTGCACCAACTCTGCATTGTTTCTGATCCTGCTCCAACCTACTAGGTCAGACTGCTCGCACATCAATCACACTTCCGGAGTAACTGGCTAGCATGCTTGAGTGACGCACTGAGGACTTATTTCACCACACCTAAACGTCTTTTCAAATCATCATGGAAAACGAAACCCATCGTACAACTGCTGAATATTTGCATGGTGTAATGCTAAGACATTCTGAGGCAAATTCTAAGATTTGACAAACTGCTGTGAAAGTACTAGAGTAAGGGGCCCCATCCAAGGCCATGAGATATATGGTTGGTCTTGAAAGAAAACAATATAAACAATTATTGCGTAAGAAAAAAATAGATTACTATGAGTCACAATGGACCCTGCTACAGCAGGCAGTACAATCTAAAGATACTAGGAAATTTTGGGGATTGATTGCCAGTGCCTTGGGCAGTAAAGGATCAAACCCGGAGATATCACCTCCATCAGTTAAGTGGGAGCTCCACTTTATAGCCCTCTTTTCGCGATCATACTCATGCGTTTCATCACTTGAGATTCAATCAGCTGATAGGTTCCCAGAGTGGCCGCCGGTTTCATCTGATGAAATTCGGGAACTGCTTCTCTCCCTTAAGGAAGGAAAGGCCCTGTGTAATGATTTCATCCCCCCGGAGCTGCTAAAGCTCAAACCAGAGTTGTGTGCGGGGCTTTTGGCACCCTTCTTTATGTCAATAAATGCCACGGGGTCGATTCCGAGGCATTGGCTCCAAAGTATAGTGGTTCCCATTTTTAAAAAGGGAGACACTCTGGATCCGGCTAATTATAGGCCTATTAGCCTGTTATCCACTATTGGGAAACTCTATACTAAGAGTCTTCTGGGCAAGCTTAGGGAATGGCTTGATGGAAAGGGAGTTATTCATCCAGAGGAAGCTGGCTTCAGAGCGGGCCAGTCGACAGTTGATCAAGCGTTTGTCCTTAAGCTTCTGTTTGCTAAATATGCCGGGGTGCATGTAAAATCTCCCTCCCTTTTTTGCTGTTTTGTGGACCTGCAGGCCGCTTTCAACTCTATTGACAGAGAGCGTCTATGGACCAAACTTGGACGGACCTCGATTGATGGGCACTCGCTTTTTCTAATAGTAAAGCTACATAACAACAATACCTTACAGGTTAGAGCTGGCATGGGTCGCCCATTAACTAAGGTCATTAAAGTAGAAAGGGGCGTCCGTCAGGGCTGCCTCCTTGCTCCAGCCCTATTTAACTTCTACTTAGCCTTTTGTCAGTTATCTCCAAAGTTTATGCAAAGTACCTTTTGGGGAAACTGACCGAATGGATGGCTCAGTTCATGGCAATATTGCCAGAGCAGGCAGGGTTCCAGCAGGGTCGTTCGACAATAGAGCAATGCTATGTTCTTCATTTTTTGGCTGCTAAATATAGGGCCCATGGCGGAGCCTTGTACGTGGCTTTTTTGGACCTCAGGGCGGCATTCGATTCAGTGGATCGAGCCGCCCTGTGCGGTAATTTACAGGCCTCGTCTATAGATAAGCACCTGTTGGCTTTAATATATTCTCTCTATAAGCACTCTTCCCTAGTGGTCAAAATTGACCAGCAAGGCCATCTTACTCCCCCCGTTTTCACCACAGTAGGGGTGAGGCAGGGGTGTGTGCTGGCGCCAGCCCTCTTAAACTATTTTGTAAATGATGTTATAGATATCATGGCTGAACCGTGGTTTTTTCCACCAAAGCTAGCTAGCTAGCCAGCCATCAGGCTGTCTTTGCTATGCCGATGACATAGCTTTGCTTTCCCAAACAAGAATCAGATTGTCTCGACAGCCTCAGGCTTTTGCGACCTTTTGCCACGAGAATTCACTTACCATTAACTATGGGAAATCCAAGATAATGGTATTCTCATCTAAATCTAAAACTCAATTGTGGTTTATTGAGGGTTCCCCAATTCAACAGGTTCCCTCTTTTCGTTATCTGGGTGTTCTGTTCCATAGATCGGGTAGCTGGTGCAAGCATGTAACCAGGGCATTGAGAACCGTGCAGGGCCCAGCTCAATCTATTAGTGGTCTCTTTCACAGACAAGGGAGATCGGCAGTTTTGCCAGGCTTACAAGTTCATGTTAGCAAAATTTGGTCCCAACTTCTGTATGGAGCTGAATTGTGGGCCCCCTTTTACTCCACTTTGGTGGATGGGACAAAATTAAAGTTTCTTCGGAAGCTCATTAATGCCCCTCCGGGCACGCCAGCAGCAGCATTCGCTTGGAGCTGGGCAGAAGCCCTGGTCGCAGGTTGCCAATGTAATAGCGCTAAAATTTTGGCTTAAAGTTCGTTCCAGTCAGGGATCCCAACTTTTGAAAGAGCTGGGGGAGGACCCCTTTGCCAGTCAATGAGCTACGAAAATTGACCTGTAGCTCAGATAAATGGGTTTTTCTCCAGAGTATCTACAACACAAGTGCCCAACACTTAAGGGGGAGATTTTGTCTCGCATGGAGGATGTGGGGCACCAGTTGGAGATTGGTGGGTTGAGATCGACCCCCCATATCCAGGATTACCTAGATTGGGTCTCAGAGGTGGGGCAGGTTGCTGACTATCTGACTGCCCCAATTTCTGGAAGGGACAAACAGTTGATTTGTGCAGCGAGATTAAACGCCTTCCCGTCTGCCGTATTTGAGGGCCGGATATGTAGTTCACCATATGCGGACCGAGTGTGTCAGTTTGACAATTTGGAGGTAGAGTCAATAGGTCATGTCCTTCTCCGATGTCATTTGTATGACAAACTACGATCGGCTCTTTTGGGGCCCACTTTAGAGGCCCACCCGTGTAGATCTGAACATGCGCTGTCGGCCTTGTTACTCAATAGCTCGGATCCCGAGGTGATCAAAAGTACTGCTCTTTTTTTTAATGCAAGCATTCCATTATAGGAAATTATTCTTGCATTTTCTTGTGCCTTCACAGATTAATTTGGTGGTTTAATCTGGGGTAATTTCCAGACTACAAAGAATAATTGACAGTATGAGAAAGATGCTAGGCCAAGTGGGTGCATCCCACTTGACTAAGTTTTGATTTGGAGGTCGATTTTATTTATTTTATTTTATTTATTGTATTTTATTTTGTGTGATTAGTCTGAGTTGTGAGATTTGTGATATATTGATTTTGTTTATTTGTGGTTTATTTGTATCGCGCTTTTGTTATGTATGCTACAATGGTCTATGATCACATAATAAAGTCAATCAATCAATCAATCAACTTCTACTTGAACGATTTATGGATATTTATGAATAAAGCAGATTTACATGCTCCCAAGTTGGGCACAAAGCAGCTGGTCTTGTTACTGTATGCAGACGATACGGTGCTGTTATCTATGTCTCAGGTAGGCCTGAGACGGGGTATGCACTTGCCCACTACTGTAGCCAGGAAAATCTAACTATTAACTACGAAAAGACTACAGTCTTAGTGGTGGGCAGGTCAAAAAAACAGCACCGTTGGTTCATTAATGATAAGGTTATTGAACAGGTTCGATTATTTAAATACCTGGGAATCATTTTTGACGCATCAGGGAGTTGGAAGCCCCATTATAAGGCTGCAATGCAGCAAGCCCGGGGCGCAACCAAGGCTCTGGTAAAATTTTATCTTTTTCGGGGAGGGAAATTAATCGGCCCGGCTCTTTGCCTTTTTAAGGCTAAAGTAATCTCGCAGTTGCTACATGCCTTACTGGTGTGGGGCAGTGAGCTGCTGGATAGGTTAGAATCTCCCCAGAGTAGTTTCCTACGTATTATTTTGGGTTTGCCTAAGTGTGCCGCGCAAGTGATACTGAAGGCTGAGACAGCTATGAGAACTATAAGGATGCAGGCGTCGTTAATATTGTTTAAATTCTGGCTTAGAGTCGCTGTTTTCCCGCCGAAGCCTCAATCTCTTCTAAATTTCATATCAGAAGAAAGATCTATGGTTCTGTGGTCACAACCCATTGAGAAGGCATATGCTATGCTGGGCTTGGCAAAAGATCGGTTAAGGTAATTGGAGTTTGGACAAGCAGTAGCCGAAATTAGGCAGAGGCTCATCGACCAGGAGGTTCAATTGGAAGCAGCGGCTCTATGTGCCCAGGGGATAGCCCCAGAGTATTCCCGTTCCAGCCCTAATGGGTCTTGTCCAGAATATATAGCCTGGCCCCAGGTCCACCAACGGCGAGCACTGACGTTGTTAAGATGTAACCTCTTTCCATCAGCACTAGTGGAGGGGAGATACCTCAAAATCCCAAAAAACCTCAGATTGTGCCGGAAATGTGATGAAGCGGCCATAGATTCAATGGAGAATATTTTGTTATATTGTCCCAGGTATAATACTTTGAGAAGGGATCTCCTGGGAAAACATGTAACAGCCCTACCCAGCTTTGTGGGGGATGAGTTGAGGTTACAGCTGCTATTAAATGGGGAGGATTCTAGTCGATCTAGAGCAGTTGCGGCCTATGGGGCCAGGATTATGGATGAGATAGCCCGCCCAATGTGAGGGGGCATTCCAGGGGTCAAGCTTTGCCAAGGTATGCCCCACAGAAGAGCTAGGCACTTGTTTAAAATAAGTATGCCAGGGTGGCTCGAGAGATGTGTGGTAGACCCACTAGCAATTGATTAGGATAGGTAGAGTGTACGCTAACAATGGATGGGACTCGCTGGTAGATCACAATACTGCCAGCTTCCCAGGGAAACCAGTGTCTGAATAGCTGATCCTTTAGTAGTTTTGGTTATCTCTGGCATGCTAACTCTTTGCCAGACACCTCGGACTAGATTTTTAGAGGAAATATACCGGAGGTAACATTTATGGGCCATGGCCCAATGCTTTTATATACTCTATTTTTGTTGAATTATTTTAATGGGAAGGAGGATTATTGTGTTATACAAATGAGTGATATTTTGCCTGCCTCCCTTAGTTTTATATAATTATACGTATGGCTGTATATTTATTTGTTTTATGGAGTGGATTTTGTTATTGGTTATGTATTTGTATTTGTGTTGGCTAAGGCGAAAGCTAATGCCGTAAATAAAATGTTTAAAAACTGCTGAATATCTGCATGGTGTAATGCTAAGGCAAGTTCTAAGATTTGACAAACTGGATGCAAATGCTGTGACAGTACTAGAGTAGCTAACAGCCTGCAGGGTGGAGTTGTCTACGTACAGCAGGGTCTGCAAGCAGCAACGTAAGCTTCCTAACTATGTCCTATCACTGTACGTAGATATTGAGCTGAAAGGATCACCTCCAGGTCCACTCAATCACTGCCTTCTCTGGAATGGGTGCTTGTGGTATTTGCAGTAAGGCCACTTTCAGACATGGCCCCCACCCATGCATGAACACTAAGGCCACTTTCAGACATGGCCCCCACCCATGCATATTTGGGCTGCGGGGGGGCCTAAATATGTGTGGGGATCGGCCGGTCTGAAAGGCAAAGCCGCGCAAGATACAGAGCAGGAAATCGAGCTCTGCATCCCACAAAGGGGGGGGGGGGGCTTTCAGACCGGCCGATCCCCGCACATATTTGGGCTGCGCATTCCCCCCCCACCCCCGGCAGCTCAAATATGCGCCGGGGGTGTGGGCATGTCTGAAAGTGGCCTTAGAGTGAGCTAGCTTGAGATCAAAACACCA
This sequence comes from Sphenodon punctatus, assembly GCA_003113815.1. NCBI lineage: Eukaryota > Metazoa > Chordata > Lepidosauria > Sphenodontia > Sphenodontidae > Sphenodon > Sphenodon punctatus. The sequence continues at coordinate 1,969,337 of QEPC01004745.1, forward strand.
ATTTTCATGTGTCACTAATCAGCCATGTATTAACATAAGAAAGCATGGAAGCTAGACAACAACCAGCAAAAAGGAAATTAATGGCATTCCATTCTCAAGTGACTGCATAGTACCCAATTATATAATAAGCAAAGGCCTTAGAAAAAACTATTGTAACTTAACACCTAGAAGCTCTACAAACCTAAAATGACAGGGTGATAGCATGACTTTGGTGCCATCTCATTAAAGTTTAATACACTATTTTTATTTAATTCTACAAAACAAATATCTAATAATAAAATAGAGAACAATGCAGTAGCCTGAGGCAGCCATGTTTGCCCAGGTCAGGTCGATGAGACGAGAGAGAGAGAGAGAACGCTAAAGAAAAAGAAAACAAGGCAGGAATAACATTTGTATGAGAGCTAATTAGCAATTTCTCACATTACAATACACCAAGCAATCAGTTTACTGTCCTTAGGGGGCTTATTACAAACTAGAAGAAGGAAATTAAAGAAATCCTAAACAAAAAATCTAGGGCAGTATTCTAGGTCAGTGTGCCAACAGAAGCAGAAATATGCTGAAGGCAGGGCAACAGTGGCAGTGTAATCGCACCACTGCCAATAGGTGTTGCTATGGACACAGATTCCATTAAAGGAGTGAGAAGGGAAAGCAATCCTCACAAGTGGCTATCAGTGTCAAAACACCGTATCCTGCTTACTGGATTCACGAAGACACTAGATCCCCTATGCCAACAGAGTTTCCAGTAGCAGACACAACATTTAGCTGCAGCTTTTGAAGGGAAAAAAACCCATCCCACAATCTCTTTCCATTACAACATTCAGAATTTTAGCACTTTCTCCTTCCCTGCAACTGAAGTAATTTGATCAGAGTCAATTTAGAGTTATTCAATGAATTTTTTAAAAATTATTTTTTAACATTTTGATCTGCTTACGGCAGGCAGTGGGGCGGCATAGCTGGAAATATCATCATTATTGTGCATTTTGTGATAAAAGCACCTAAAATTTGGCATAGAGGTAGAGAAATATATTATGAACAGATCTGAATATTGAACCATCACAGAATTGGCCCCTGACAGCTGTGGCAGCCATCTTAAAAAATGGCCAACATTGGTTACTATCTCTTTGCAAAACCGCTTAACTCTGGTGGACTAGATGGCACTGAGAATAATTACATGGCCTGAACAGCCTTCCATGGCACCATGGGATGTTGTTCATTGAATAGAAAGTTATGTTACTGTGCTGAATCAGTGATTTGGTTAAAAAAATAATTTCATTAATTAAACAATGTAAAAGAAATGCAATTTATGTCATGAACGTGACATTTTATTTTGCTGCTAAGAACATCAATCAGACAGTTAACACGTCTGTGAAACATACATAACAGGAATGGTAATAGTATTCGGATATTTTACGTAGGATTGGTGTCAATCAGGAGTGTTCGAGTAATCACAAACTGCCATAAACGTTAGCTCAAACAGCGCTCACAGTGTTGAAATACCACTAACAGTTGTGTCATAGGTCTGGTTTTCATTTACTGGAACACTCTCACATAAGCACAGAGCTGTGCATGCAAGTGCGGCATACTTGCACTTGCAGCCCTTCTCACAACTCTTCTTACACTTGCACAATACCAACTCGTAGCAGGTTACAGATGCCTCCGGTACTGTTGTCCAGTGTGGCTCATACAGGCCAACCTCTGTCTTGATCCAGCCCCAGCTGGTCAGTGAAGGCAGCAAAGGATTTGGGAGCAGTGCCTGATCCCACACATGGCCACCCTGGTACACTGACCTCTTCACATGCTGTTCAAGAGCAGCTCTGGTTGGTGGTATCTGCTGCACATTGCTGTTCCTTGTGAAGATCTTCTTTCTTGCCTTATCAATGTCTGTGCATATGTTTATTTGGTCATACAACAGGATGACTAATCTCTCGATGGTATGCATGATGTCTTCTGGGATGTCACTTGGTGCACAGGACAATTTCAGCAGAGAAGTCAGTCAGTTCAGTCACTGCCTTCCAAGTGGCCCAGGCTTTTTTCTTACCATACCCAGCAAAACTGGACACAGTATCACTACCAGTTAGGGAATGGAACGTTGGAAGAGGTTGTGCCTTCTCTGGCCCGAGGCTACAAGCTATCTCGTGGGCTGCCAAGTACCAGAAACTCTTGCCAGTTCCAAATGATATCCACAGTTCATTTGTCAGTGTCAGGCGCTGTGCTGCAAACACAGCCAACACCACATCATCTGTGTCAACAGTCCAAATCAGTATCTGGTGATGGCCATGTGATGAATATGCAGCATGCAGCCTCTTCATGGGTGCATGGGGCAAGTGAGGCAACATCTTGTAGAGGTGGTTTGCTGAGGACCGATATTGGTTATGACAAGCTGCTTACTCTCCTGATCAAATGTATTGAGGAGAACTTGGGACAGGAAACTGAAAAGCTCTGTTTTGCTGCTGTCGACACGAAGGAAGTTTTGCCAGTTTCCTAGTATGCTTGCTGCTGCCACCACACATCTGCGAACTCCTTTCCCACATTTTTGTCGCTGTTCCTTTGAGAGAATCAACTACGTAGCTGTCCCACACAAGGTCCAGCCGTGATGCACTTTTATGTTGTGAGGATATGTATGGAATGAATATATTATGGGCATATTCATGAAAGTTCTTGGCAGAAGTAGGCTTCAATATCTGGATGATGGCTGCTCCATCAAGAATGACACTGGTTGCAGTAGGAGCCTCAGATGTGGCCTGAGAATGCTCTTCCATGCATTTGATGAGATCACTCTTGGTCCCCAGATGGAGTTTTCCTCCATCAGACAGTATTGGAGGGCACGCCTGATTCTCATGCTTAAAGAACGAATCAATGCTCCCACCTCTCATCTGACAACCACTGTACAACCGTGAAAAGAGTTCAACATTATTCTTCGTTGACGTGATCTGATGCTTCCCTTTGCATGCTGGTTTGAGTGCGGGGCCAGTGAACAGCTTCAGTTTGTTGTGACGAACAGTGTCATCAAGCGGCTTGGTTCTTTCTAGAATACATTATTGCGTGAATCTCTGGAATTGGGCCTGACCAAACCTGTGCACGTTTCGAACAGTCTCCACTGCTGCAGGGTCTGCAATCTGCTTGGTATCAAGGACAAGCAAGTCCATGCTTTCTTCTTCGAACAGGTTGCCAAACTCCTCAAACACGGTGACAAGGGAGCACACATCATTCGCAAATCAAGTCTGGACACTTGGAGTTTGGTCATGGTGACGTGTGTCTACTTGTCTTCTAAAGTGCTGGTATGCATCTTGGAATTCTTCTACCGTTCTGGCAACCTCTGGCCCTGCAACCATGCACTGTTGAAGGGCATTTGGGTTGTCTGTGAGATCAACAGCTCCTCCATCCCCTTTGATGCATGCATTGTTCTATTCATGCGCTTGGATCAATGGGTATGGCAGAGAAAATCCAATTGGCTTTTTGCACGGTGAACTTGCCTGCACTGAACTCTCTGGTAACCAGGTGTTTAGTCGGGCGTTCAGCCATGTCTCAGATGAACTGGGATCCACCGGGCGTAGCTGGTGTAGTCCACTGCAAAGAGCCAGGTGGCAAGCTCTGTCAGGGCATCAAGGTAAAGGAAACCTGTCATAGAGATCTCACTTAGACCAGCAAACACACTTCAAGTTCCATCATGGTTGACCAGTAGTGAAACTGGGGGCAGACTAGCTTTCTTTGGTCACACCATACTTCAAACTCCAACAAGTCTTCTGCATCCCCATGCATGTGCCTGTAGCGCTCATATACATGGTGCTGAAGGATGTACAGTCCACAAGCTGTGATTTGATCTGCTCGTCTAGTATGTGCAATGTGTGCTGCTCTCAAGAAAGAATCAGCTGTCCCGGCTGATGCAATCTCTGCTTGTACCAGTGCTTGCACCCAGCCACTTCCCTTTAACCAGCCTCCTAGTGTCTTCAGGACCACCATCTCTACGTGCAGGCCATCGAACATGACCACAAACTTATATTCTCCATACTTCTCTGGCCACGTCCACTGAATTTGTTTGGCCAAGGCATATAGTGGCTGATCAAAGGTGACAACTGGTGTCTGGTCAGCATTTAGATGCTCAACTGCATTCTTTACCACATCCATCGAGTGCTTGATCACTGCCACGGTATGGGCACTGTCAAGGAATAGTGGGACAAGTAACACGACCCGCTGGTGGCTGCCGGTTAGCGCGGTATGCTGCCCAGGATGTATTTTCCACAGTCTCAGTATTGTCATCAAGAGCCTGCCTTGCATGCTCTAGCCCTGCAAAGAGACATCACACTAGCAGCTGGAACAGGGGACTTCTTCATGCTGCTGGTGACAGGTGGCACATGAGTGTAGTAGTGTGGCAAGCAACCCACTGTCTTTGAGCCAGTCTTACCAAATCCTCCGACGATGCCAATGCTTTGGTCCACTCCCTCACCAGCAAAACTGGGGTGCTGCAGGAGGGAGATGGCAGTACCTTGACTCCTTTGCTGTTGTTGCACTGGAGTTGTGATCTATATTGTCAATGGCTGCAGTTGTAAACACTACTGCCTCGCATCTTGGGAGGGCAGACGACATGCTCCCTGTGAAACTGTTGGCAGACAGTGTCTCCCATTTCTGCCAAGAGATGAAGAACATGGTCATAGGAGATGCTTATGCCCAGATTAGAAAGCTGGTCTACTAATTCCCTGTTGCGTGTCTGAGCGTGCAACATCAGCCCGATGTAAGTTGGAACCGGTGTCTCCTGTGTTGTGTTGCATCTACGCTGACAAATGGAGTGGTACCAAATGTCCTCCTGTGTTTAATGCTGTTGAACTTCAGAAGCTGGGCAATGGCTAGTGTTGCAGGGGTTATAGAGTAAATCTGTGATGGCTCACTATCCAGAATCTTGTCCTTGATGCTGGGACCCTCTAAAACCATGCTAACTAAGGTAAGCGGGTGCGTTTTAGCACCCCTGCTCTTTAATCTATATGTTGCAGACTTTGCCACCTACCTGCAACATAAAGAAATGCATCCCCCGAAAGTAGGCAATACTCAAGTGCGCTTTCTACAATTTGCCGATTACTTGATCCTGCTTGCCCAATCTGAGATTGGCTTAAAACGAGCAATTGATAGCTGTCAGGAGTATTGCCAAATCAATGGGCTGCAAATGAATGCAACAAAAACCAAGATTATGGCCCTTGGCGCAGTAAGAACTAAGAGTTCCTGGAAGCTCCAGGTGGGAACTATTGAAGTGGTACCCACCTTCTCGTATTTGGGGATTACTTTCTCCAAGAGGGGCACATGGACTGACCATATCTGGCTGAGGTCCAGAAGGGCAGATGGGATAGTGCAGGCCCTGGGGAGAGCTACTGCTGTCTCTAGGGGCGTTCCTTCTTCTGCCTTTTTGGAGGTCTACCATCCTAAGGTCATAGCATCAGCCCTTTTTGGTTTGGAAATGATACCTAACCCTAATGTAAAACCCATAGAAAGGGTTCAAAACAAATTTCTCCATCGGTTTCTCAAAGTGGGGCCAAGTGTTCCCGGTGCTGTTCTTAGAGCAGAAACCGGCACCAATTCTATGTCCTCCTTGGCCAAGATGGCATTTATTCGGCTGTGGCTGCGATTACTGGCCCAAAGAGAGGGGGCCCTACCTCTGCTTTGTTTGAGGGAGGAGCTTATGGCGGTAGATTCAAGGGCTTATCCCTGGCTCCTCTATTTGGCCCAGATTGTAGCAAATTGAGGCTACTCATTTGCCTACTTCAAAGGGAAGCCCCTGGCAACTATTAAATTAGAGTTATGCCAGAGGATCAAAGACATCAGCCACCAGGAAGACATAGTGGAGCTAGCTAAGTGGAAAGTAGCCCCATGGTTTCACCAGTTTAAGATCTGTGTGAAGTTCGAGGGGTATTTGGATATGTTGGAAAACCCACAGTTACGTAGGCTTTATACTTGCCTTCAGTTCCAACTTCTTCAGTCGGCAGTCACAGAAGGCAGGCAAAATCACCTGGCATATAGCAAACGCTTATGCTCATGTCCTTTAGCAGAGATGGAATCCATGGATCACCTCTTGAGATGCCTACATTATCAGCTTTTGAGAGAAACCTGGCTTTTGCCGCTGCTAAAAAGGGGTCTTGACTTTGACTCGGAAGGTACTTATTTTTACCTCTTTTCCTTGACGGAGAAGGCTGAGCTGATGGCAATTGCCACATACTTAAGTTTGGCAGGAAACACTAGAGCCAAATTCATATAAGTTAAGTTCCCATAAGCTTTAGTCGACCTAGTAGAATTTTGTAGTCCAGTAGGGGTGGGTCTTACCATGGGGCACTGGAGATCTTTTGCAATCTCTGAACTGGGTGTTTTGTCTATATTTCTCCTTGTTGTTACACTAAATCCGCTTCATGCTGTTGCCTATTGTTCCCTATTGGGATAATGCTGGAAGCTAGGGGTTTTCTGAATTAATAGTAGTATTTCTGCTCTTTTTAAGTGATTGCTTGTTATTTATGTTTTGTTGTATTGTTGTCTGTTGTATGTTTTGTTGTATTGTTGTTTGTTATATATCTTTGTTGGCCAAGGCAAAGGCCCGTGCCGGAATAAAATTGAATTGAACTGAACTAAGGTAAGCAGTAGAGATGGTACAGACTGTTCTTGTGACACATCTGTGAAGCCCAAAAAGGGTTTATGGTCATCAAACATATGATGACAAACAATCTGTGCAGCATATACAAGGTGAAGTGCATCACTGTGTCCAGCTCACAGGCTTTGGCCAGTGCAGCAACGAGGTCTTCATCAAAAGCCAGGAAAATATCACGTCCCTTGTTCTGTGCACGCATATCAGGAAAATGAGCCATGAGACGTTGCTTCAGCCTTGTGATGTGTAGTCTTGCATCACACCTAACTCCAAGCTGCTCCATCCTTGACATGTATAGGCATGCAAGATCAGCAAGTTTGAAGACCGGTGCAATGTTTTTTATCCAGACGTGTTTTTTCGATGTACATGACCAGTTCTGCAAAGACTGTTCCTGAAATTATTTGATTCCTTTCGGAGCCTGTGGGTGCCTCAGTCTTGACCTTTCTTGCACTAGTATACAGTCCCACTATGCACTTTGTGTGGTATTTGGCTTCCAAGGCCACCATATCTCCTGGACTAAGGCGGGCCAGTAGTTCTGTGTCCTCGAGAAGCACTGCACAGGCAAATACCAAACTGTCGATCTGTAATGTGGTTGCTTCATGGAGACCATCAGTCCCAGGTAACTGTCCGCAGAAGAAACACCAGGCATCTTGGACTGCTGTTTCACTACTGGATGTTTTCTGTGATTGTGACCTGGTGCGTTTACGTGCAGCAGATACATCATCGCTATTTGTCTTGAATTTTCTTTTTTCTGCTCTTTGAAACTTTGTGGTGTTCTACTTGATCTTGCATGTGTTATGGTACCTAGCATTGTTGGCAACCATAGCAGACTCAATACCATGCCCTTCATCTAGCCTTCCTAACTGAAATGTTTGTGGTAGTTCTCCGAGCTCATCAAACTTGAGAAGGTTTTCTGCCAGTGATCTGTATCCACTCCCCACATCTCTCCTTTTAGACATGTTGGTAGCTCTGGTGTGTCTCCCTGGCAGATAATGCAAAGGTTCCAGTTTGTCGCTGCTGGATGTTGAGAGGACATTGATGGTTCTGGACAACCAAGGTCAACCAGTTTGAAACTTCTCAACATCATCCTGTTTAGCTTACAGCAACACCACCGCTGATCAGCAACCACCACCTGCAATGAAACCATTACATAAATATATATATATATACATACACACACACACACACACACACACACACACACACTTTATTTGGATGTAATTATATAGGATTTCCTAAAATAATCAATATTTAGTCAAATACACATTTACTGCCGATGGCCATTTTGAAAGATGGCTGCCATGGCTGTCAGGGGGCAAATCTGTGATGGCTCAATATCCAGATTTGTTCATAATATGTTAGTTGACCTCTGTGGCAAATATCATGCTTTTATCACAAAGTGCACAATAGGTTTGCTATGCCACACCATAGAAGAATGTGTGTGAGTGTAAAACTAATTTTTAATCTCTACAGTCCAAGGTATCAACGGTGGTTGCTTTTAAACGAGACGCAGTGTGGAGGGTTCATGATATGTTTAGGGGTGTGGGTGCCGTGTATGGGGGAGTGCTTCAAACTGGCTGCCCCACGCTCCGCCCACCCCGCCTCCACATGGGGCATTCCGGCTTTTCCCAGAGGGCCCCATGCATGGACTGAGTGGGCAATGCGCAGGTCATGGAAGTGTGCACCCCCACACACCCATATTCAAATGAGACCTTCCCCACATGGACAGTGAGTGTTCACGCGTGGGAGTTTCTTGTTTAAAAAACACCCAGTGTTGTGCATTCCAAGCTTTATTTATTTATTTATTTATTTAATTAATTAATTAAATTAAACGTATATGCCACCCTTCCCACAATGGCTCAGGGCACCTTACAATCCACAATTTTTAATTTGGCTTTTTGTAGAAGCCATTACGTACCTTGCACTGGCTCCGGAAAAAGCTCACCTGGGGCTCCAACAAACTTACTGGGGAAGGGATTTCCACAGAACTGAAGCAGTAACCAAGAATGCCCGCCTGCGCACCCACGTCCCATGGACAAGGGCAGCAGATGGAACCTGCAAAAGGAGACCCCTGGTTGACCATAGGGGTCACAATGGAACATGGTAGGACAGGCAGTATCTCAGGTAAATGGAGCTCAGACGATTTAAGGCTTTAAAGGTCAAAACCAGCACCTTGAATTGTGCCCAGAAAGCAACAGGTAGCCAGTGAAGACTCCAGAGTACCAGTGTAACGTGCTCCCAGCGACTCTTCCCCGAACGGAGCTGAACTGCCACATTCTGCACCAGCTGCAGCTTTCAAACAGTCATCAAGTGCAGCCCCATGTAAAGTACATTACAGTAATCTAGCCTCGAGGTGATAAAAGCATGGATAACGGTGGCCAAATCCGAGTCAAAAAGAAAAGGTTGCAGCCTCCTCACCAGATGGAGTTAGTAAAAAGCACTCCTGGCCACTGCCACAACCTGATACTCCAGGTACAGCGAGGCATCCAAAAGCATACTCCAAGGCTACAGACCTGATTGACCAGAGGGGGCAGACCCCATCAACAACAACAAGAGTCTCAATCCCCTCCAAGTCACAAGGTCAGTCAACCATCACCACGTCAGTCTTGCCAGGATCCAGCTTAAGTCAGCTCACCCTCATCTAGTTTCCAACAGCAACCAGGCACTGGGTAAGCACCAAGACTGCGTGACCTCAGCCGAATGAAAAAGAGAGGCAGAGCCGAGTGTCATCAGCATATTGATGGCATCTCACCCCAAACCTCTGAATGACCTCGCCCAGCAGCCTCAGATACACACTGAACAAGAGGAAAGACACAATAGAGCCTTGCAGGACTCCACAGGAAAGGTCCCGAGGAGACAACGAGCAATCACCAACCACCACCCACTGGGGCCTCCCCGACCAAGGCCACAAGTGCAGTCTACGTGCCATACCCAGGGTGAAAGCCCGACAGAGGTCCAGGAATCCGATATCATCAAGGTGAGCCTGGAGCGGTCAGGCAACCAGCCGTTCAATAATAGAAACAGGCTGATAGCTGGCTAGGGAGACAGCATCCAAGAATGCTTTCTTAAGCAAAGGTCTAACCACTGCAGTTTTAAGGGTGTCCAACAACCTCCCATCCCATAGGGAGGCACTGACAACCCCAGCCAACAACAACCAGAACCGACAAGGATCTAATTCACAACAGATTGTCTTCATTGCCCCAAACACCTCCTCCATATTGGTGGGCGATACCAATTGAAACTGATCCAAACAAACAGGGCAGGAATGAGCTTCCATAACCCCAAACTCTGACCCTGCAGTTGAAAAGGCAGCATCCAAGTCATGGTAAGTACGAGCGATTTTATCTGCAAAGTAGTTAATAAAAATGTCACAGCGAGCATTTGATGACTCCATTTTCTGGGCGGAGACAGGTTAGATTTACCAGGCCCCTCACAACCCGAAATAGCTCCACTGGATGAGACTTTGCAGATGCTACGATAGCAGAGAAGAAGGCTTTCTTCACCACCATCACAGACACAGCATAGTCCTTCAAAAATGATCTATGCAGCAATCGGTAGGCTTCAGCGCAAGTCAAGCACCACCTGCGCTGTAACAGCCTAACCTCCCACTTCAACCATCTCAGGTCCTCCATATACCAGGGGGACTTATGCTTATGAAGCGGTGGGAGCAGACATCTAGATGCAACAGTATTGATGGTGATGGTCAAAATGCCTTTCCACAAGGTGAACAGCTCATTGACAAAGCAGCCATCAAGGTCAGTATCCCCCAGAGAGTTCTAGAAACCAACTGGAACCATCAGTCTCCCGGAGGGGTGAACCAAACTAACTGGCCCACCACCCCAACAAGGGCATAGGACGGCCGGGATCTGGGCATTCAGGTGGTAATGATCCAACCATGACAACAGTATTATCACAAAACCCCCAGTAATCGAAACCTCTGTCTCCAGGTTGGTACAAAACATCAGATCCAATGTATGTCCTGCCTCATGCATCCGGCCTGATATTATTTCAGATAGGTCCATGGTTGTCATGGCGGTCTCTGCCCTAAAAGGCCAATCTCAGCATATATGCTTAAGTCACCCAAGACACCCAAGTCTAGTGATCTCAACACCACCTCTGAGACCAGCTCAGCTAGAGCAGTCAGGGAATCAACTGTGCAGCAGGCTGTTCGATACACCAAGCAGGGGCGTAGCTATCATAGGGACAGGTGGGACATGTGTCCCGGGGCCCACCATGGTTGGGGGCCCACACAGTCCGTCCACCCCCCCTATGATAGCTAAGCCGTTTTTAAATAAATATATATATATATATATATATATATATATATAATTATTTTTTTTCCATGTTGGATGGACCCCGGCAGCAGCCTGGCTGACAAACCGTGTGGGGCCCCCCTGGGCCCGCTGGGCCCCCAGTCCCACTCCCACACACGCAGCCTCCTGCCTCACCGCAACTTCCTTAGCCCCGCCTCCCTGATGCGTGAGCCGTGCGCTGCGCTGGAAACCATTGCGCATGCGTCGGCGTCCAGAGAGAGCGGCACACGAGGCAGTCAGGCGGCCGCGGTGATGTCTCGAGCACGGAGCGAGCGAGGCACTAAAGTGTGGCGGCGGGCGGGCCCAGGCTTCTCTGGGCGGACTCGGACAGGCTGGACTGTGGGGACTCAGAGTCGGAGAGTGTGGCGTGGCGGGGGTAAGAAAGGGCCGGGGTCGGTGTGTTTGGGAACTTTGGGAATGGGACTGTGGGGGGCCTGGCCACCTGTGAGACTAGTTCCCAGTAGTGCAGGCACCCCCAGGGTGCACTGGCTGACTGATGGGGGAAGCTGCCGCTGCCGGGACTGGGAGGCAGGGGGGGCCACCGGGGGGAGAGAGAATGCCGCCGCCACCAATCCGGACTGGGACGGGGGAGAAGAGAGCGCCACTGGCCTGGTCCGCCGCCGGGACTGGGACAGACGGGGGCAAAAGCACCACCAGGTCTGGGTCTGGCTGGGACGGGGGGGAGGGGGAAACAACGCCACTGGGACTGGGGGGGGAGAACGGGGAGAACACTGGGTCACAGCGACAGGGGGGTGTCAGTCTGCGGCTCTGTCTGCTGTGCCTGTGGGGGGAGGTGTTGCTGGGGGGGGCAGAATCCATCCATCCAGCATGAGCTACATCCCTCAGAAAGGGAGGGACCATGCCAAGGGCTGAGGAGGGAGTGATCAGAGCACTAGGGGGGGCACACAGATCCCGCCAGCTGCCTGCGCCCCTCACAGCAGCCCAGGTAGGAAAGTGCGGCTGGACAGATACCCCAATAACATCTTGGAGGAGGGGCTGCAGCAAGCAGGCTGGGGAATGGGGTGGGTGGGGTGTCTGATGCGTGTGTGAATGGGGGAGCAGGAGTCCAGCGTGTGGAGGGTGAGTGGGGCAAAGAGAGGGAGGCAGCAGAAGGTGTGTGTGGATGGGAAGAAGGTATTGGTGTCGGTGTGGAGGCAGAGCAGAAGGGGTGAATGAAGCTGGGGTTGGAAAGGCAGCAGAGGGTAGGGGATCGGGGTAACAGGAGGGAATGGATGTAAGAGGAGGAATGGGGGGGGGGATATCAGGAAGGGGTGAGGGTAGTATATCAGGGAGCTCGGGGTAGATCATGATGTGAATGAGGCAGGGAGCAGAGGGGTCTGGAATGGGGAAGGGAGGGAGTGTGCCGTGGGATGCATCCAAGTTACTTTTATTACGTGCGCTCAACTCCATAATCTGTTGGTTTTACGAGGATCAGTTACCAGAGTGAGCGTAAATGGCAACAGTTAACAATTTTTCAAGGGCTTGGGGGCCGAGGGGGGCCCACAGTCCATTTCTTGTCCCTGGGCCCATTCCAACCTAGCTACGCACCTGACACCAAGAGGATCCCCAATCAATCCACAGCCAAGTCCAGCACGAAGTGGACACACTCTATATCAGATTAGTTAGGCACCAGATACTTCCAAAAAGCCAAGCTGTCTTTACAGACCATGGCCACTCCCCCCACCACGCAGGACTCAGCTGATGCTCTGCCGAGTTTCCAGCCGGCACCATCTGGGACAATACTGGCCCAGATGCCTTGGTCCAAACAGGTCTCCATAATGCATATGAGGTGGGTGGCCTCATTCTACAACAAGTTGTGGATGATAGATCTTTTATTTGCCACTGACCTCGAATTAAGCAGCATCAATATCAGATCAAGGATCCTACTGGCCTCAAACCCCAAATGTCCAAATTAAGGGGGAGGGGGTACATTTATTATGCATATTTGTTCTGCTTGCAGTGAACTTTTAGAATTTGGTTTCCCTGATTGCAGAATTTAGATTGGGGGGGGGGGGTTTAAATATTAGGGATGGGCATTATGGTTTCAGATTAATCTGTAACAGTCCATAATGGGCCATTACAGGTTAATCTGTAAGATCCTATAGTTACAGCCTACTAGTTATGGATCCAGAGTTATGAGTCTGGATTTCACCCCACCCCAGTCCCCCGGAGTGCTACTTATCAGCCTCGGAGGGCTTAACTGAAGCACCACTGGTGCTGTAGGAGCTCCAGCAGACTCTCTCACCGTGGCATCTTCCCTGCTCCATATCACACATGTGCAAAATGCCGGGCCTTTTGCATACGGGTGATACAGAGCAGGGAGAGTACCATGACAAGGGAGCCTGCCGGAGTGCCAGAGCCCCCACAGTAGCAGCGGTACTTCAATCAAGTGCTCCAAGTCTGTTAAGAACCACTCCAGGGCCCCGGGCGGTGGCGGTAGGAATCCAGATCTGTAACTTCGAACTAGCCGCCCTTTTCCAGAAGGCTGGCAATGCTGCCATGGCCATTTTGGAAAAGGGTGCACACGCAGAGTTATTTTATTATTTTTAATTATTTTTTTAAAATGTAATTGATTTAAATATATATTCATAATAAGAGCCCATAGCACAAATCCATATTTAGTGACCTCGACCCTTTGTAAAGAACAGCATACAAATATAAATAAATAAACAAATAAATAATTTAAATCTGGAAATTCACTAAGGATAAAACAAAAAATAAACTAAATGAAATTTCCTCTGATGGACCACTCCTAGTAAGCATGTAAGCCACCCCTAGTAAACATCTATCCCCTGTCCTTGTGTTCATGATCCCATCTCTATTCCCTTACCCTGAGTTCAGTTTTTCAATACTTGGATCCAGGAACTGGAAAGTCGCTAAATAAAAGCTAGCTTTGCACTGCATTTGCCCCCTGAGCGTGAGATTCCTCACGCCTGATATAATTGAAAGAGCTGTATGTGAAACTACTCTAGGACCTATTCTTGCCTCTGAGGATGGTGCAGTGCTAACAGCCAAAAGAAACAGCCAGGAACCTTTACAGAGTGACTATTGATTGTGGACTGGATACCTTTCTGGCTCTGACGATTTTTGAAAGTGCTAAGCAGTCAACTCCAAATGAATTCAAGGGTTACATTTTAATAGCAGCTAAAATGCAAGACAGATATAACTGGACCCTAAACAGATTTGAGGGACACGGGGGGGGGAATGCATAATTTACATTTGCCTTGCTCCTTCCATCCCAAAAGACACTAGAATGACTCTTAACTTTGGTGTCTCTGGAAACAAAGTGTCTTCCAATCAGGCTTCCAAAAACCACATTGCCCAAACTTAAGGCAGTTCGACAAGCTGTCAGATAACTGTCCAAGGTTCTCCAGAACTGCAACAAAGTAAACTATATAGTACAGTTTATATACTAGGAAGAATAAGACAACAAGGGTCATTGCTGGTGGAATTTGAAGCTACGCTTTCACGGTGACTATGAATTTATAAAACCTTAAGTTTGGGGTACTTTCACACATCACAATTTTAACTAGTAAAGCCTGAAGAAAACACTGCATGTAATTCAACATGGATTGGTTATTCTTAAAGAGCTGTACTACATGGTAGTGATTTGCAGTGACTCATGGAAGGTAAACTATCAACAGGGTAAAAAGAAAAACAACTTACACAAGCAAGAAAATGAAAGGAAGAATCTGAAGTGGAAATACTGCAACAAAATCTTTTCAGCTCCCTACGTTTAACAGTTAACAGACTCATATTTACGTAAGATTTAAATCAATCTTCCACTGTGCAATTGGCATCTACAGTTTTGGCATAAGAGCTTGCTAGGATAAAAATAATTTTAGGTAAACCTGAGCCTTGTGGAGAAAACAATCACAGACTCAGGTATCTGCTTGCTCTTAACAACATTTAACAACTTGCTCCCTCTGACATTTTTACCTCCCACCTTTAATAAGTATCTTGTATGCTACAGCCCTCAGCAGTCTGCTCTAGTATTTACTCCACTGGTACTGTAGGCAAGGAAAGCTGCTGCAAGCTGTGATTTGTACTAGTGTAGCTTATTCCAGTGTCAAGCACCTTTTTATGGCAGTAACAAATGGCAAATCCTTAGCTATGGGCAAGACCTAAGTACGGGGAGGGTTTGCTTGGGTTGCCAGTTTCCTATTTCCATAGTAAGCAACACCGAGATAGATTTACACCACCACCTTCATTGTACCAGACAGTTCCAGCCTCCACTCCTCAGGCATTCATTTTCCTACCTGTAGCAGCCAACACCTTCCCTGACACCGACTTTTGAGTTGAAAGAAGTGGACTTTTGAGCGAGACAGTAGGCAGCAGAATTAGAAGGGAAGATGAGACAAAGAGGTTAGTGCCCCATTGGAAACTAATAGTGAAGCAGGGGAACCTCCGTTACGGAGCTGGAGAAGAGGAAGCCTGGGGCCCATGGAAGCAGGAGGGAGAGTGTCAGGGACATTGCTTCCATTCTTGCTTTGTTTGTGATATGCAGGACAGACGCTTTTCCTGCTGCAGCACGACTACTGCCTCTCACCTAGGTACTCAGCACAGTCAGCAGCTAAACAGCAACACCAGAGACATGGTCCCTTCAAGTACCTCAGGGGTAGAGTGCTACAGTAGACTGTAGTCCTGCTGCTACTACCAACACCAACACCACCACCACACTAAGCTCCAGTCAGTTTCCTGTGCAAGCATCATAGGCTGTGTCTCCCCCACCCTCCACACCAAGCCACAAATCTACTTCCCACCCCCATCCTACCAGCAGCACTAGCTTCCCTGCCTGAATCCACGGACGATAACGAAAGACATAAGAATCCCATATGCATACTGTGAGTGTTGTATGCCACTCACCTGCATATAGTAGGAGATAGCACCTAATAAATGGTAAGTGTCACCCCCACACTCAGCCCCACATGGGGCCCGATGACCCCCATCCGGTCCCCTTCCCCCTGGGCTCCTCCTGGCTTGAAATAGACCAGAGGAGGATTGGGGGGGCGGGGGAGTAGCACTTTGCTCTCCAGCAAGTATTCCGCCCATGTCAATTTGAAGCAAGGAAGTACTTCCCAGATTGAAAATTATATGGGGGCATAATCCTTGCCAGGGAGAGCAGTGCTGCTCTCGTCAGCAAGGATCAGCCTGCACTGGTTTATTTCAAGCTAGGAAGCACTTCCTGGCTTGAGAAAAACCTGCATCACTACACTCTCTCGCAACGATCCCCTATTAAATGGCAGGAATGTATATTGGCCCAGGGGCAAAAGTGTTCCTAGTCCACATGGCATCCTCCTCGATTTTGAGAATAGCACCCACCATGCAGGAGACATGGACTGAGAACACGTTCCCATTCTGTATCCACCTAACAAATGGACCAATAGTCACCCATTTCTCGATGGCTATTTCATTTATCATCATCCTATGTGACCTCATCACATAACAGCTGCCATTGGGAATCTCAGATTCTCTCTGCTAATCAGTGCCCACTGTCAATTCCCATTCCTCCATTCCATGTCCTACTTCTGCAGGATTTGAAACCGGGGGAAAAAGTTGCAAAATACTTGATATCCACAATTATAACAGGATTTCTGAGAACACTATTAATGCTGGTTCAATTAGATGAAACTATCACAGTAATTTTTAACATTTTTACTTCGCAGTGAATAGGAATCAACATCTCTCTTTTATTGTTAGAGTGATGAAAGAGAGAGGCTCCCTTGGACCACTTCACCTTAAGCAACTTTTGTATATCTCATCAATATGAACCTACCAAGCAACAAAGAAAATAACTTCACACAAAACTGAAAAATGTTCAAGACGGTATCCAGACACCAATATGAATCAAGCTAAAATGCAAAGGATCCCTATAGAAAACTAAAATATTGGCAGACAACACTCACCCAAGTGAAATGTAAACGTTAAAGCAGATTTTCTCTCCTCTCACATTGATTCCATAGTTATCTCCCCAACATAGTTTTCACATCTGGTCTATTTGTTGATGCTACATTTGGTAACAGATATTTTCTACTCTAATATCAACAGTACAAGGAAATGCACAAGATAATTCTACCTTCAGTTATCACATGTGATCAAAGATTAATCAAACAGTAATGAATATAAACAGGCCAAGAATTTGGGGGAGTTGGGAGGAATTTATAGCAGGTCCCTACCCTATGTGGAGGGGAGAGGTGGAAAAACAGAGATGAGTACAGGCAACATACTGGTGGGACTGGAAGCCATTAGATTTGACGAGCTTTCCCTTGCTGCTTATCCTACACTTTATACTGTCTCATCCTTCAGAATCCCACTCCTCCTTTGTAATTTAGCTAAGCATGTGCACCTGCAGAAGGCTCATGAATGTAAGCCCATTCCTCCCAATGTACCACCACAACCCCCAGTCTATTCTAGATTGTAAGCTTCTTGGGGTAGGGACCAGTCTCTAACCATGACTGTTCAGCCAGGGACATTGTTAGGGCTATAAAAATAAGAAATATTAATAGTGTGAAACATGCTATTTCAACTTCCTTTTTAACAGTTTGGCAACAGTAGTACTGTTTGCTATACCAGCAAAGTATTTTTGGACTGGCAGTAAAGGTGTAATATTCTCCCCATTTTTTCCTTGGCTTTTCAGATCCTGCCATGGGGATGGTTTTGTTCTGAAACTTTCAAGTTAGCAAACAAAAGGATCTTCCTGCTGTACTAGTGCCAAGTTTTTCTATTCCCTCCAGCCAATTTATTGCACAGCTCCCTTTGGTATTGCTGAGGCCTGGCAGTTAGTAACTGGAAGCCACAGCACGAGCAGTGGTAGTGTCCTCTTGTGTGTTGCGTCTACTCAGCTGGTTCGCAGAGAGGTGTTCTCGGTTGCTGTCCACAGTTTGTCAAAACCCAAGGCTGAACATTTTCTGGAGACAATGCAAGACTTTGGGTTGGGGGGTTGAAATTTTTGTATTTTCTACAGTTCTATTTTTATGTGATTTTAATATTATAACCGACTCCAAGCATTAAATAACAAGATATAAGTTTAAAATAAACGAACAAATGGGAGAACGAGGGAGTCAAAGGGGAGTCCGAAATTACAGGGAATCAAAGGGTACAGGCACACAAGGCAGGGAGGGTCCGACCCCCTGTCTGCCATAGGAAGGGCAAACACAGAGACCATACTTTGGGCCAGTAGTGAGAGCTGGCCACATTATTTGCCCCCATGCAGTCATCACCAGCCCCTCTATGCCACTGGGCGGGCTAAGGACCCAGCCACATGGGGCTGGATGCCCGTACTCCTGGTGTGCTGGGGGTGGGGAGAGCACGCATACTCCTCCCACCTCCCTAACAGCTGATTTCGGGAGGACCAGAGTCTGGAAGAAGCACACGTGTTCTTCTCAACCAGCTAACAGATGATCACAGGGGAGGGGGGTCTCAGAGGAGTGTAGGAGAGGTCCACTCCTTAACTCATTGGAGGCAATTTTTGTCTCTCTAATATCTATAATACCCACCCATCCATCCACTATGAATACAAGATTAGTTGTCGTAAACATTGAAAGCTAATTCTTTGGGTGAAGCCACATGAGATGTTAATCTACTTTATATACTTATTTATTTTTATTTATTTATTTATTACATTTTCAAGTGCTACCTGTGCTCTAACCACCTGCCTTCTCACTTTAGCAGCCTCAGGTTCTCCCCAGAGAGACCTGTGTTGTCACCATGGAGGGAGAGGATGCCCTGCCGCGCACCCTTGTCCCATAGACAAGGGTAGCAGATGGACCTGCAAGAAAGCGTCCCGGCCTACAGTAGAGACCACAATGAACCATGGTAGGACAGATATATGGGGCCCAAATAATTTAGGGCTTTAAAGGTCAAAACCAGAACCTTGAATTGTGCCCAGAAGGCTATAGGCAGCCAGTGCAGACTTCAGAGCATCAGTGCAATATGCTCCCGGCTACTCGTCTTGAAAGGAGCCAAGTTGCCACGTTCTTCACCAGCTGTGGCTTCCGAACAGCCATCAAGGGCAGTCCCTATGCAGCTTACGTGAGTTTAGGATTGTAGGAATCCCACCCTGCCTATTGGCTGGCTAAGGATTTCAGCATGAGTACAGCATGAAGCCCCTTGCTCACTACTGAGAAACGTGGCCTTCAATCAAGTGACACAAGATCACCTTCAGGTGGAATGAGGAAATGAGGTTACAAGTGTACAGCCCCTGTGACAATCCATTGGAAAATAATGTCCTTGCAAGTTTAACAAGCAGTAGTAATGTCTGAAAAAATCACTCTCTTTTCTCAGAAGTATTTAAAGGGGGAATAATTCTGGAATGAAGCCTTTTTTGTACAGTTGCAGTAGCGTGCAGCCAGGAAAAATCCTTACTTTAAAGTTATTTCCAGCCAATGGACCGCAATTTCCATTTAAAATGATTGTGATGTTAATATCATAGCCAAACAGGAAGTTAACCATGAAGAGGAAAGACCAAAACAAGGCAAAAATCAATTCAAAAATATTTTGGTTTTTCTTTTTATTAGTAAATACCATTAAGAGCTAAATTTCTGAAGCTGTTTAACAGCAACCAAAATCCAAAATCCACTGCAGTGACTAGGAATTTAGTGTGTCATCTACCTTAAGGGTTCCAATAAGTCTGTTCTGCAGCTGAGCCCATCCCTCCCTAAAGACCCAAAGGACAGTTCTTTTTCTTTTTTTCCCCCCATTTGCACAGAATGTGACAAATCCCATTAGACCAGGTAAAGAGCAAAATATTCCTCTCTCAAGCAAAATCTCCAACAATGGCCGCAATGCCAAGCAGGATCCACATAGGTCGCGCATGGGATTTGCGCAGCACAATGCAATCCCTATAGAAATGCATGCAGGATGTATGGGTGGGGCATGGGATCGCCCCCATTATAAACAACCAAATGCTCTCCAACACACAGCACAAAAACCTTGTATTTCTAAAACATGAGAAACAAGACGCGTAGTAATTAAGCCTACCGAACACCTATCATTGGACCACCTATTTTTGGTGAGTGTGTGCAAGCTTTTGAACTACACCTTTCTTCTGGTGGGAATGAAAAGGTCAGAGCTCATATTAAGTCAAATACAAGAGACTAGATCAGATTAGCATAGTGGTCAATTAGCACATTAAACAGTTGTAAAACAATGGAGTGTAAACAAACAATTGGTGAGATACAGTTGTAGCAAGTCATGATGAAGCTTGGTCTCTACTTAGGCTGCATTCACATAGGCACTTTTTTCCGCCTTTTCAGTTTCTCACAGGAGACTATAGTTGAGTTTTTAAAGGGTGAGCTCCCATGTCCACAGGCCCCCAGAAGCTGTATAAATAGCCCTGGATGATCCCTGGATCACTGTTGCGTGTGAGTGACACACTCCAAGTTCGAGCCCCGCTTTAAACTGTGATCTGATGAATAGATCAGATCTTAACATCAGATCAGAGTTTAAATCAGGGCTGGAACAGAGTATCTCACTCACATGCAACAGCAATCTGGGGATCATCCAGGGCTGATTATACAGCTTCCGGGGCCCCACAGACATTGGAGTTTATCAGAGGTACGTTTGAATTCACACAAAATGTTCCCACATTATTTCCCCTCTTCCTCCTCCCCCCATTTTAAAACAGCCCTATTGCCATGGTTGTTGCCAGGACATCTATGGGCAGACAGACTGACAGCTGTATTAAGCACTTCACACAACTAGAAAGCCTGGTAAAGGATTTAGAGCTACTTCTAGCTTAACATTTCATGAGTTAATGCACATTACATCCAGTGTATCTTCTGACCAAACCCTTTCAAACATTAAAAAATGAAGTGGGGAAAGGGTTTTCTCCAAAAAGGTCTCAAAAGATCATAAATGGAATGGTCACCTGTGGGTGATGAGATGTCCTTATCCATTAATCCTGTTTTAATAGGAATTAATCTCCCCCACTGACTCTGTCACCCCTGCCACCCTCTCCTACTGAGGTCTCTCCTTCTCCCACAAGTCCCGCTCCGAAGGCTGGGGTGGTGGTGTAGGCCTCCTCCTCACCTCTTCTTGCCAGTTTCAATCCCTCACCCCTCTCTCTCCTTCCCCTCCTTTGAGGCTCACTCCATTCGCCTCTCCTCTCCTCTCCGCCTCCGTGTTGCTGTTATCTGCCCCCCCCCCCGGCTCCCTCTCCTTTCTCTCCGAGTTTGAGTCCTGGCTCACCCTATTTCTCTCTATGACATCCCCACACTCATCCTTGACGAATTCAATATTCATGTTGATGCACCCTCCCAACCTTACATCGCTCGCTTCCTCTCCTTAGCCTCCTCCTTTAATCTCCACCTCCGGACTCGCTCCCCCACGCACGCTGATGGTTGGTCACTCTCTTGATCTCGTGTTCTCTAGGAACTGTTCTGTCTCCAATCACTCCTTCGAACCCCATCACATCTCTGACCATTTCTTTGCCTCCTTCAACCTCTCCCACTGCTCCCTCTCCTCTTCCCCATCTTCCCGTCCCTTCCGCGATCTGCAGGCCATTGTGCCCCAGGACTTTGCCTCCTCCCTCTCTCCTCTTCTCCCCTCGGTCTTCTCCTTCTCCTCCTCCAATTCTGCCATTTCCACCTTCAACTCCTCTCTTGTCTTAACCCTCAACTCCCTTGCCCACTCTCCTCCCGCCCAGCTCGCTCCCGTAACCTTCGCCCTTGGCTCACGCCCACCATTTAACATCTCCGCTCCTGCACCCGGGCTGCTAAACACCTCTGGTGCAAATCCCACTACCACGCTGACTTCCTCCACTTCAAATTCTGCCTCTCATCACTCAACTCAATCTCCCTCACTAGACAGCCGTACTATGCCTCACACATTGAGTCCTGCTCCCAGGACCCTCACCATCTCTTTCCCACCTTTGACTCCCTTCTCAACCCCCCCTGTCCTCCTCCTCCCTCTTCTCTCTCTGTTCAGGATCTTGCTCTCTTTTTCATCTCTAAGATTGACAAGATCCACCAGGAAATAGCTTCCAAGTCCTCTTCCCCCTACTACTCCCCCCACCTCTCTCCTGTCCTCCTTCCCTTCCACCTCCCTTGAGGAAATCTCCTCCCTGCTCTCCTCCTCCCCCTCCACTTGCCCCCTGGACCCCATTCCTTCCCACCTCCTGATCTCCATTCCCTTGACCGTTGCGCCTCCCCTCCTGCACATCATCAACCTCTCCCTTTCTACCGGCTCCTTCCCCTCTGCCTTTAAAAATGCCACTGTCTCCCTCATCTTCAAGACGACCACTCTGGATCTCTCTGAACCCTCTAATTACCATCCTGTCTCGCTCGTCCCTTTTGCTTCCAAACTCCTTGAACAGGTTGTCTATTCCCGTTGCCTTGACCTCTTCTCGGCCAACGTCTCCCTTGACCCCCTCCAATCTGGCTTCCGCCCCTTCACTCCACTGAAACCACTCTTGCTAAGATCACCAACGATCTTCTTGTGGCTAAATCCAACCGTCTTTACTCCATTCTTGTCCTCCTTGATCTCTCTGCTGCCTTCGACACTGTTGACCACTCACTCCTGCTTGAATCGCTCCACTCCCTTGGATTCTGCGACTCTGTCCTCGACTGGTTCTCCTCCTACCTTTCTGACTGATCCTTCAGTGTATCTCTTCTTAACTCCTCACCCTCCTCCTCCCTACCGCTCTCAGTTGGGATTCCTCAAGGCTCGGTCCTTGTCCCTCTCTTTTCTATCTACACCCAATCCCTAGGCAAACTCATTGCTTCCCATGGTTTCCAATACCACCTATACGCTAACGACACTCAAATATCTTTCTCCATTCCTTCCCTCTCCCCCTCTGTTCAAGCTCGTCTCACCAACTGTCGCTCTGATATCTCCGCCTGGATGTCTCAACGCCATCTCAAACTGAACATGGCAAAAACTGAACTCCTTATCTTCCCTCCCGATCCTTCCTCTCCCTCTTCCCTGTCATTTATCATTGACGGGATCTCCATCCTCGCTGTCCCCCAAGCCCGCAGCTTGGGCTTCATCTTCGACTCACACCTCACCTTCAAACCCTACATTGACTCTGTTGCCAAATCCTGCCGCTTCTCCCTCCACAACATTGCCAAGATCCGCTCTTTTCTGTCCGTCTCCTCTGCCAAAACTCTCATCCACGCCCTAGTCATCTCACACCTCCATTATTGTAACCTCCTCCTCGCTAGCCTTCCCCACTCTCACCTTTCTTCCCTCATCTCTGTTCAAAACTCTGCTGCCAGGATCACCCACCTAGCCCGTCGCTTTGACCACGTGCAGCCTCTCCTCTCCTCTCCCCACTGGCTCCCTCCTTCCTGAGCGTATTTATTTATTTATTTTTAAATTTATATCCCACCCCTCCTGCCCACAGGGCAGCTCGGGGCGGTGAACAGCATTTCATTTAAAACAATAATAAAATTTTAAAACAATTTAAAATACACTACATGGGGTATTCTGCACAAGCTCCTCATCTTCACCTACAAAGCACTTCACAACCTCACTCCCCCCTACCTCTCTGCCCCGATCTCCCTCCGAACCCCTGTTCGAGCACTCTGCTCCTTTTCTATCCCCTCCCTCATCCTCCCAAGCCTCCTCTGCTCCCCCAACCGCCTTCATCCCTTCTCCCTTGCTCCCCTGCATGCCTGGAGCTCCCTCCATGCCCTCATCTGCCTTGCCTCCACCCTCCACACCTTCAAGTCCCTCCTCAAAACCCACCTCTTCCGCTCCACCCTTCCTAACTCCTGCTAATCATCCCCACCCAGGATTATCCTGCACCTGTTATCTGTATACTCCCAATTTACTGTAACCAAGCCAAGAAAGTGTACCTGAGTTCCATCATCCTCATGAATGTTGCATCCCTTGTCCCTCCCTCTGTTCCCCCTTCCCTGTCTCATCTCCCCTCCCCCTGTCTTTAGATTGTAAGCTCTCGGGCACGGACCGTGTCTATCTTATTCTTTATAAAGCGCCAGGTACATTGCTGGTGCTATATAAAAATAATAATAAAAAATTGATTATTATTATTATTATTATTATTATTCTCTGGTTGTGATGATTGCTGGTTTTTATCCAGCAATCTACTGTTGCAATATAGTGCATTGGATGAAGTAAACCACATGTTGGGATTGGCATGTATATAGAATCATCAAATTTTGAATTGCATGTATTGGGAGGCATTGATAACAGCTGTAGTAGAGATCCATTTGCTGACTTTACACCTGCTATTCTAGCAAGGTCCTGCTCCTCTTTGGTATTGGTTTTTTTGTTTGTTTGGTTTTTTCCTTTTCTGGTTTGTGGGAAGCTCATGATTACCAGTTCTTGGATGTTGATAGTTCAGTTTCCTGAAGACCAGAAGGGAGAGTTTAGGAAAGATTTCTTGCAGCAAGTGGTCCTGTTTGAGGATGCGTCCTGTGCTTATATTTCTAAAAATGATGGTCTTTCATTTTCATCCAAATATCCCTTCTACAAGATAAGCATCCTCTTTAAAGGAACAGAAACTGGAATATTCTTAGACACAGCGCATCAGCCACAGGAAAGACCTAGCATGAGGTCTGTTTCTCCAGCTCATTGTTACATGATGTACGGTGTGAAGTGTTTTCACCTGTACTGCCAGATCTCTGGTGATTACTTGAACTCTAAGGATTAGTATGTCTCCTTGTTTATTGCTATCCTAACTGGAGAACAATGTATGTTAATTTATTTATTTCAATGATTTATACCCCGCACCCTCCTGTAACCAGCTCGGGGCAGCTTCCAACACTTCCAATTCAACAATACATAAATATACTATAAAAACAGTTTAAAACAATCAACAATATTTAAAACAGGGCACGAAGGTTAAAACAATAAAACAGGGTCGGGGTAAAAAAACCATAGCCCTAGCCCACCCCCCACCCCCAAAGGCCTGGGTGAACAGCCAAGTCTTACAACACCGCCGGAATGACAATAGGCTTAGGGCCAGGCGGGCTTCCTCCGGAAGGGAGTTCCAAAGGCGCGGCGCAGCCACCGAGAATGCCCTCTCCATTGTGGCCCCCCGCTTAACGTGGGGGACCTCCAAGAAGGCACCCCTGGCCGACCACAGGAGCTGCCCTGGGGCATGGAGGGCAAGGCGGTCCCTGAGGTACGAGGGGCCCAGACCGTAAAGGGCTTTGTAAACCAACACCAACACCTTGAACCTGGCTCAGCATGCTATTGGCAGCCAGTGCAGAGTCTGGAGCACAGGTGTAATATGCTCTCGACGGCCCGTCCCCGTGAGGAGACGAGCCGCCGCATTCTGCACTAGCTGCAGCCTCCGGGCCAGGAACAAGGGAAGCCCCACGTAGAGCGCGTTACAGTAGTCCAGCCTCGAGGTGACGAAGGCATGGATGAGGGAGGCCAGGTCCGGGCCGGAGATGAACGGATGCAGCCTACGCACCAGATACAACTGGCAGAAGGCAGCCTTAGCGACTGCCTCCACCTGCTGCTCCAGGCGCAGGTCTACATCCAATATCATCCCCAGACTCCGGACCTGCTGAGCTATAGGAGGGCGAACCCCCCCAATCAGGGGGGCCACTACCTCCCTCGCTCTCCCCACCAACATCACCTCCATCTTATCGGGGTTGAGCTTCAGTCATCTCTGCCACATCCATTCCGCCACAGCCTCCAAACACTGGGATAGCAACAAGACAGCAGGGTCTGGGTCAGTTGAAAAAGAGAGGTACAGCTGAGTATCATCAGCATATTGGTGACACCGCACCCCCTCACGACCTCCCCCAAGGGCTGCATCTACACATTAAATAATAACGGAGACAGAATGGAACCCTGCGGAACGCCACATGATAAGGCGCGGGGGCACGATTTCCCCTCCCAAAGCACCACTGTTCACCCTACTTCACTTTAAACAGAGGTTCCCATGATCATACCACTAACTTCTTCCACGAAAATTCACACAATACTTCTAGACAAATTGTCTTCTTTCCTGTACTCTCATCCTCCCTAGATAACTCAGTCCTATACACTTCTGAGATCCTGTATTGTGTAATTAAATCACAAAGTCGTAACAAGAATTTTGTCTATAGTAGCTTACGCTTTCCACATTAAGACAGAAATTGAAGGACTTGTCCAGAACTATTCAAAATACATAAATATTAAAATGTTATCTGCAGTAAATGTTCCTGACCCACACAAAGCATCATAAAAAAAACCTGCAGTGGTAATTTAGCATTCTGTACGTCAGTCACAGCCAGACCTATAAAATCATCTGGTCAGCCATAAAACCTACTGTACTCACCTTCACTAGCAGTGAAGGAAGGGACCTAATGGTGTAAAAAAATCTGATCAACAGCTCAAAAGGTATACTTACTGGAGGTGAGCTGGCAAGTGGATTTTTTTATAGCCCTGGTCAAGTACAAACAGTGAAAGTTAGGAATATTCCAGTTAGGAACAGTAGCTCAACATGCAGGTAAATTTGTAAAGGAAAGAATAGGATAGAAAAAAAAAAACCATGAATATAAACAATCTTAATTGTTTCAATGTAGAAGAAAGGAATGCTGCCAATTCATTTATCTTGACCAAATAGGACGCTACTGCAACCACAATGATTATTATCCCAGCCCCTTGTTACCTAGTTTCTTATTATTAAAGTTTCATACACCTTACAGATGCAATGTAAGGGTTGTCTTTAACAACCCTTACAGCAAGCAATTCTGCTACACGTTTCATGCTTCGGTTAAGCTTGTCTGGTTTTTATTTACCAATCTGCCATCTGTTTTGTAATCCTGCTCTAACACCCAGAACAAAGATAGGGAATGGTAAAGAAAGCCACATTTTCTCCGTAGTGGGAACAAGACTAGGGGATGCAGTTTTCCATGATGTTAAGATGGCGGCTCAATCCCAGAGCCATCTTCCTGTTGGGAGTAACATGATTTCTGCTGAGATTCATATCAGCAACCTGTACTGAGGCAGATATCCGAAAGTTGACATTACTGCAGGTGAAAGTGACCCATAATAGGGTCTGTTCTGTTTGCTTGTGCTCTTGAATTGCATTGAAAATGGCAAAAGATAAGCTCTCTGACGTATCCAAGGTATGTCCCAAACCCTTTACTTCTCCCTCTGAAAATCCACTTAGTTTAGAGAAAGCAATTTAAATTACTTTTCTAAGTATATATTAACACATCATTAACTATTTCTCCTGCTATCTTAAGCTCTCCATTCTCTCTGTATGATTTGGTGAGGATTGGATCAGTTGTTTTACTAACCTAAATGAGAGTGTCATTAGCAAATTTCATCACCTTGTTTCAATGTCCTCCACCAAATCATTAATGAAAACGTATATCAACACTAGTCCTATTATTGATCCCTTGAGATACCAGCCTATTGACTTCCCTGTGCTCTGAAATGATTCCTGTTCCTACACTGAGCCAACAGCTTAATTCATGAAAGGGATTCGATTTACTCTTTAAACCATGGTAATTTATTTTCTTCAGTGGTCTCTTGTGATGGACCTTGACAAAAGCTTTTATAATATTCAAATGAATTAGACATTGGATTTCATTTATTCACAATTTTGAAGGCTTCTTCATTATGCATTGGTTTTTTTGTGCATGTGACAAACTACATTTCTACTATTATGAATGCCACATTATAATGAATAATCTTCCAGTTATTTTACCATTACAAAAATATTCTCTGATGCAGAGCTGAGGCGCTGCTATGAGATGTTAAGCAAAGTGGTACATTTTACAGCTCATCACAAACCAGAATTAAATTGGACATCTACTGTTGTTGTTCGCCTACTACAGGAAGCAGTTTGAAGAACTTTTAAAAACAAACATGTTCCTGCCAGTGAAAAATACTAGACAGTAAAAAATGGTACTCAACAGACAGAAGTATGATCTTTCAAATATAGGCACTCCATGTGTATATTATGTCTTTCCTAAAGAATGAAGAAAAATTATGCTTTAGGCTGCAGGACAGTTTAATAATACCTGACATCTCTACTAGTCTTTCAGTTTTGATCGCTGCCACTAAACCCATCTTTCCCTTGATTCCCTTTACATGATGATTCTGTCCACACCTCCTGCAGCTCCAATAAGAGGTGTAATAATGGGGGATGCCTCTGTGACCTGCATCATAGACCTATACGTGTTACCACAACAGTGTCTACTGCAAGCACCAAACCTTAATTGCAAAAACTAAAAAAATGCAGGTTTCATTTCAGAAAATGTTTTTAGCCTTTATCACCAATAGGAAAAACTTTAAAAACCTGTGTGCACTGTGTCCAAAAGATAAGGAACTTTTTTTAAAAAAATAAAAAAATTAAATACATTTTAAAAGTCTCGTATTTTAGTCATATGTCATTATTTAACATCTGGGGTTAGAAAACTATGAATGAAATCTTAACACAGTCCCTGTGATTCTGGAAAATAATGTCTAATTTTGAAATGAGGAAACTGATTTTCCCAGTGAGGCAGAAAGCCCATGGGCTGTGCCAAAAGAGAACCCCGAGTTTCAGAGTCTGAATCTTTTGACTGAAACACAAGAGTGCTTTATGTTGCATTCATCATCTTTTCAATACCATGTGCAACAGCCCCTTAAATAATGTAGAGAATCAATATGGGAAAGCTCATATACTGAACCGTGAGTGAAAGCCACTTATATATGGCATGCTAATGTTTGGTAAACATCTGGTCGACCTCTACGGATAGTGAGCTCCAACAAGATGATGCAGAGTCCTGAAACTGAAACTTCTACAAATTCCTGTACAGTACACCCATGAGCGAAGCGTAGGGGCACGGAGGAGGGGGAGCACTAAGCGTAGCAGGAGCATGGGGGGGAACCCCAGATTTTGGGACCCCACACCTCCCAGCCACCAGCCTGTTCCCACCACCACCACCACCACCACCTCAGGTCACCTGGTACCGTGGCATGCAAAGTCCTCCTAGACGGACTCAGCCTCCTTCCCTCTCCCAGTGCGCTAGAATGGGAGGGGCTGGGCGAGGAACTGTGACTCACTTACTCAAGCGACACTGAATTGCAGGAACAGGCAGCGGCAATGCAGCATAAAGTGGCTGAAGCCTGGACAGAGTGGGAGCAGATCACTGGAGGTGAGGCCGAGCGAACAGCAAGGGCCTGGAGTCGTGCAGAGGCGTGGCTGAGCCCAGCCCTGAGGCAGGTATGGTAGCGTCCTCACCAGCGGAAGCTGAAGACAGATTAAGGTAGGTCTAGGGTGCACGAGGGGTCTGGGGATGGGGGTGGGTTGGGATGCTGCTGGAGCATGTTTGTGTTTGTGGAGGGGGTGCCAGTTTTGCCTTTCCATGTGGTTTGCCCCTGCTCAATCTGCATTTTTATGTTTGGGGAGTACACCAGGCCACAAAGGGCTGCACTTGTTCTTTCACAGATGGGGGTGGGTGAGGGCTTTTTTCCGTAAGAGAGTTTGCAAACTACCGTACCACATAATTCCTTTAACACTTTCACCTTCCCTCTGATTTGTCCTTTATCAGGGGTGGGAAGATGGCAGGCACAACGAACTCTGTTCACTGATACACCAGAAGATCAAAAATGGATGATTAAGTACAAGGATTGCTTCGTGTTCACAACTTACTATTTAGCCAGTTTCTCTCTGTAGTGCAGGGTTAGGCTGGGGGGGCTGGCCTGGCTGGGCCTCAGTACTACCAGCCTGGAGGACGTACACACGGAAATAGCACAGAATGGCGTCTTGAGGGGCCTGGGCTACCTGCAGGGCCTGGGAGTGAATGGCCTGTGTAAAGCGAACTAGGCTGAACGTGACTGAGCCATCTCAGAGGCTGAAAGGGTCCAGGGAACAGAGAGGGAGAAGATGGAGCCAGAGAGGGCTTTTCCACCAGCTGGCTACAAGTGGGACCATGCCCAGCCAGCAGAGCCTTAGGGGGAGGCTCTACAAGAGAAGGCTACATGGTGGAGGCGACAGTAGGTGGGATGAAGCTAGAGGGGCTACAGGGTGTAGGCAACTGAGCCTGTAGGCTGTACCAGGGAACGGAATGGAAAGATTGGGCTTTGATACTTGGCCAAGACGTACTGTGCCTAGCCAGGCAGAGCCTATGAAGGAGATGCTCAAATCCCTGTGTGTATTTGTACCGTGCTGGAGATCGGAATAAAGGCGTGCAGCAAAGATTCCATGTTGGCCTGGGTCTTGGGGGAGGGGGAGGCTGGATCTGGAAGACTTACCCCAGGACCCTGTTACAATCTCCATCATGTTTAAAAGGATCCTGTTTCTCTCTCTTTGCAATGAATGACATAAGCACTAACAGATAATTACTACAATAAAGCTTAGCTCTGAACAGACTACGCAGTTCCAGCGTCCAGGGATAATCAAACCAAACAAAACTTAGCTTGACTTGCTGTCTCTGCAACCACGTTACACCACCTGTAAAAAACGGTGCTTTATAGATATACATTTTAAGTAAATTATAAGAGAGGGAGGAAAGACATATAAATAATCTAATCAATCCCCTCCCCAGTGTAGAATTATTCTCCACACTACTCTCTATAGGTCTGAAAATTCATCACAGTCTAAAAGATGTCACCAGTAGGAATTCTTTCCTGATGTTTAGCTTTTCTTTTCTTAATCTCATCCCATTCATCCCTTTATCCTAAACATTTATAACCCCTCCCTGCTTATTTATAAACAAAAAAGGTGGCCAAAAGCAATGCTTCGCTTTGCCATTGATTTCTTCTGCATCCAAGAATTTATGTTGGAACAGCGTTTCAAACTGTTGTGCATCCTGCATCACTCATGCATTTGACAGCCTTGTCATGCATTTCCACAGCCCAGAAGAAACCTCACTGTCTGGCTGAGCTACAGCTAAGTACCTCAGTTCCTACTACAGCTGCTATAGATTGCTATTGTGCATGGCCCCAGAACTCCAAAGAGGAAGTGGCAGCAGCAAATAGGAAAAATATCACTGAACTATGGACTGAGAACCCAAGTGGAGTTACAATCATAATTTTGATTTGCTAAACTTTATAAGTCTTTGCTGCTATCTGGGATGACAGGATTAAAGGCTCAAAACAGAATTACACAGGTAGGAACCACTGTATTAGGGATAGCACAGAAGGAGAGGAATGAGTGCTGAGACGGATGTAGGAATGAAGAATCAGGATGTAGTGAGAAGTAGAGAATATAAAAAAATGACTCAGAAGCAGTCAGACTGTAGTGCTTAAAAAGGAGTGCATGACACTGCACTGAATCCCCCAATTGTCAAAAATTCCCAGTGTCCATCCACCACAATGCAAGGATCTAGCCCACATCTCTGCTCCTTTACCTCATGTAAAAATCCTACCGATTACTAATTTAGGAGGAAACAATAGCATGCAATAAATATTAAATACTGTATTGTAAATTATATAAGAGGGCAATTTAATTCAATTTTCAATTTAATTATTTTTAAAAGTCTCAAGGTTACATGGCTTTGCAGCCTTCTTGTTCTCACTTTGCTTATATGCATTATATTTGATTCAGATGGAAATTTACCCTTACATGGGGGAACTGGATGCCTCAAAGCATTGATAAAGCCCATTACTATCAGTCTGATGCTGGGTTACCCCACTCTGGGATCAATTTTTTGCATCTCAGTTCCAGCTCACACACTTACGTTTTGCACTAACAGTCACAGCCAAGAGGCCATGAACCACATTCTTTTCTCAACTGTTACTCAGCTGAAAGTCCAAATTAGTTAGCAAAAATGAGGTCTGTTGAGTTAAAATTCTAGTGTTGTTTTGGTGGTAGTGTGTTGTTTCGTTTCGTTTTGTTTTGTTTTTTGGCTGGCAGCAGTTATCACATTATGCCACAAATCACTCCACCAAAACAAACTCCTCTAATCTAAAACACCAGAAATAGAAGGAGCTCCTGCAGTGATAACTTAGCTCTTTCTCTAGGGCTGTAGCTAATGCTAATAAAAAGCAGTAGTTAATGTTATTATAAAACATTTGTTACACCACCTCAGAGACAAGCTACTAAAGTAGAGGTAACAAAGCTGTTGCATCACCTGATGAAGGAATATATATTTCTAGATTCTATTATGGCTTGGTCTCCAATTTAGGCATAATTTCCAGACATTATGTCTTTTTATGAGAATGCTTTGAAAAATCCATTCAACCATAAAGCACAGAAAGCTTTTGAGGAGCAGTAGTGCCATCAGCTGCTGCAGAATCTGAGCTCTCTTTCCAAAATGAAGCTTCTGGTGGCGGCAAAGAAAAGCTTTCAGTTGCCAACAAAGTGTAAAATGATTAAGCATTATGTCCCTAAGCCTGAAAACAGAACTTACA
This sequence comes from Sphenodon punctatus, assembly GCA_003113815.1. Taxonomy (NCBI): domain Eukaryota; kingdom Metazoa; phylum Chordata; class Lepidosauria; order Sphenodontia; family Sphenodontidae; genus Sphenodon; species Sphenodon punctatus. The sequence continues at coordinate 2,001,518 of QEPC01004745.1, forward strand.
GTGCCTCAACTATTGCTGCAACAAACAAAACCTAAGAAAAGCCTCAAGCAGACTTTACAACAGCTATACAGAATTCTGTTTTGAAAAATGAAATGGACAAGATCCTCATCAAGTTCACATTTACAGCTTCTTGGAAGAGCTCTAAGCAGGGCACAAGACAGCACTGACGATCCGGGGGAGCGAGCTTCAAAAACCAGTTGGTGTGAGGACACAGAATAAGTCCACATACGACACAGGGCCCCGTGCCAGGCAAGCGTTGCCACCATGCTCAGGACCAGCGTGGGGATCAGGGCAGACGATCGGGCCTCCTGTAACACAGCTGGGCAGCTCTCAGAGTTCCCACTGGCGCCTGGTGCTGCCCCACCTCCCACCAGTGATGTGGTCATGTGTGATGAGCACTAGCAGCCATCATTCAAAGCCCCACAGCAGTGCTCACTGCACAGTGGAGCAAAAAGCAACCGGCCACACAGTTTGCTCCGATTTGCACAGCTTTAGCCCAGTTTGGGTAAGGCTGCTCCATGACACAGCCTCTGACTTTTTCTGAGGACATATCGCAAAGCAGCCAGCTGCTCTCCCCGTCACACAGTAGGGGGAACATCTGGTGAGCACCAGTCACACAATGCATTGCATTGGTGGTAAGGCCACCCAGAGTAGGGCAAGGCTGCATGTCATGTGGCTGTGTCCACAGAGTGGCAAATCTTCCTTTCACTTCCCAGTACTGGGGGGCAAGGGCGAAGAGAAAGCGTGTGCGTGTGCGTGTGCATGTGCATGTGCGTAAAAAATAATGTTCCTCCTTCCTGCTGGTAATCAGAAGCTTAAGGGAGAGCCTTCAAGTTTTACAAACACCAAACAGCAGGCTCTATGAAACACAAAACTTCTAAATTAAGTCCAAGCAAGGCAGTGCTAGAGAGCCCTGTTTTGAAAGAAAAGGTTGCATTCACATGGGACACTTAGCACATGAAAAACTCTTCCCTTTCCTGCCCACTTAATTTTTTAATGCATGTGAAATGTGGTGTACTGTGCATTAAGTCCCAAAAAGCTAAGCCAAAAACCAGTTTAACAATGGTTCCAAATCCATCACAGGCAACTCTCTGTGAAAGGACTAATCACCCTTTAGTTGCTTTAATTACTGCAGGAGGGGATAGAGGTAATCTCCCCTTCAGGGGATGAATCCCTCACTGCCTGCCTGCTTGGGACAATGCATGTTTTACAAGAAAAATAAAAGAATGCAAACGCTCAGACCAAAGAGTACATGTGGGAGAAGAGTCTCATGTGAATACAGCCATAGTCTTAAATAGTGCCCCCGCCCAACACACAATTTATTCATCGATTACTGCCCATGTGTTTAAAGGACTATGCAATAAAAATATTAAGTTATTGTACAATAATTTAAAAAATATTCCGCATGGTATTTAATTTCTAATAGAAAATATCTCTGCTATTAAAGATTCCCCTTTCCCACATTTCCAGACCATCACATTGGTGACAGTCCAGAAGCTGCAGCTGGTGCATAATGCTGCAGTCCGTCTCTTGATGGACCGCAGAGAGCACATTACACCACTGCTCCAAGCATTGCACAGGCTACCTATTGTCTTCCGAGCCCAGTTCAGGTGCTGGTTTTAACTTTTAAATCCCTCAACAGTCTGGCCCTGCTTATTAGAAAGATCGCCTCACCTCCTCCCCGCCCCCCGGGTCCTTGGGCAGCCCCCTGCAGTCATCTGGGAGTGCCCTCCTAGAGGTCCCATGTTTTTGCCGGGTCCATACAGGCAGGAGGGTGTTCTCAGCAGCTTTACCATCACTTAGGAATGCCCTCTCGGTGGAGATCCGCCTCAGCCTGAATCTCCTCGCCTTCCGGCATAGTTGTAAGACCTGGCTCTTTCGCCAGGTGTTTGGTGGGGGGTAGGGGGTGGGTAGGATGGGTTAGGAGTTGGGGTGGGTTTTTTTTATATGAACTATGAATATTAATGTGTTTAAGTTATCTATTTAGATTTTTATTTTGTATGCTTTTATATTACTTTTTTTATACTTTTTGTGAGCCGCCTCAAGTGATCTTCAGGCAAGAGGGACAGGATATAAATGTTGAAAGAAAGAAACGAAAGAAAAAGAAAAGAAAAGAAAAACTCTGAAGCCACGTTCCCCCTTTTCTAAGTTTTCCTCTTTCCTAACATAGTTGTGTAAATCTTGCCACTTCCAATAAATAAAAGCCAGTAACATACAGCTAACTACTACTGCATCCGGAATATACACCATGGTCAAAGTCAATGGATCAGCATTAAGACAAAATAAAAATCAGGTACAAAATATACCATTCCACACTAAACTGCAATACACTTAACACAGTGAATGGTTGTCTAGACTTTAGCATTACGAAGTTATGTTTAAACACACCTTTAAGAGCATAAAATGTGTATTTTCACCACAAGCATGCTGATCGAAAATTAGTATAGATATATTAGCACACATTGACTTAAACAGAAGTAGTAGTATACCAAGAAGGGAAGTCTGGATCAGAGCTGTACATATTTTCATGCAGTTTTTGCAGATCTAAGTCATGTGGTTTCCCTGATTATTTATAGTACCCCACCATGAACAGTCTCCTGGAAAATGGTTTCACAAATGAGTTTTGCAATTCTTGATGAGGCAAGGCTAGCTTAGTACACCACTCTCAGAAAAATAAATACACTTAAGATACATTTTTACATTTAACCTCTTGATAACCTGTGTCATATCTAAGAAACTCCATTGTTTTGTAATTAAACTGCAGATCAAAAATATTTGGCCATGTCAGGTAATTGTGTGTGTTGAAAATTGTGTCCCCCAACCAGGCACTTGTTTGTTAGCCACTACATGCAGACAGCTTGGACTTCTAACTTCTGAAGAATCTGCTGGAGCTTTTTGCCGACGCACCGAAGGACACGGGACAATTTGCTGGGTTTCAAACGGCCGCACTCTTTATTTAACAACTAACATACAAATTAAGGTGGGGTAAATCGCCTAGTGCAATGTGGGTCCAGTACTTAACTTTAACATTACCAAAAAACAGTACCCAAAACCTGAACCAGGGCTGGCTTCGATGTACCCTCGAATGCCCCCCAATGACCATCACATGTCTCCCCTCCAAGCGGCACCACAGGCCGTGAGGGGATCCCTTACTTGTGAGTAAGGGGAAGGATGCCTGACGACGGGGGACCATACTTGCCCCTACCACCGTCGCACGACACTCCTCCAAGGGAGGCTGCCCAGCCGCTTGCCTTCCCCTGCTTTCCGGTAGGTGGGCCTCCCCATCTCTTACAGAGATGACTCCTAATTATGCCCCTTCTACCTACTCTAACTCACAGTACCGGACCCCTGCAAGAGTGCGACAATAATAACGGAGCACAACACCACCCCTAAGAACTAAGGGATAAGATTAGCCAAATTTCCTGCACTGTGAGGAAGGCGAAAAACGGAAAACCCTTATTCAGGCCTGATTGGGTTAAATGTAAAAATTCCTTCCTGGCCCCTAATTGGCAGCCGGTGATTCCCACAGTGCACAGGGAGGGCGGGGTGGGTGCCGTTCTTCACCGCTCCTGGGGCTGGAATGCAGCCCAAGCGGCGTCTCACTGCTCGTGATCCCCGCCCTGGGCGGGGTCACGTGCCTCGCTACAACCAATGGGAGGCTCAGCCTGGCCATAATGCAACCCAGGCTGCCTCCCCTTCTGCTGCGTGCGCCGCTGTTTTCCCTCACCGTGGAGAGCCACATCGGCCTCCGGCGGCGGGAAAAACTTAACCCATGCCGTCCTGCCCCCTCTCTAGGCAGGCGCGGCAAAGGGCTTCTTTCCCCCAACCCCCGTGGGGGAGGGGGCGGATGCAATTGCCGACACACCGAAGGAGACAGGACAATTTGCTGAGTTTCAAACGGCCGCACTCTTTATTTAACAATTAACATACAAATTAAGGTGGGGGTAAATCGCCTAGTGTGATGTGGGTCCAGTACTTAACTTTAACATTACCAAAAAACAGTACCCAAAACCTGAACCAGGGGTGACTTCGATGTACCCTCGAATGCCCCCCAATGACCATCACACATCTCCCCTCCAAGCGGCACCACAGGCCGTGAGGGGATCCCTTACTTGTGAGTAAGGAGAATTATGCCTGCCGATGGGGGACCATACTTGCTCCTACCGCCGTCGCACAACACCCCTCCCAGGGAGGCTGCCCAGCCGCTTGCCTTCCCCTGCTTTCCGGCAGGTGGGCCTCCCCATCTCTTACAGAGATGACTCCTAATTATGCCCCTTCTACCTACTCTAACTCACAGTACTGGACCCCTGCCACTAAGGGTTCACCGGATTTAGCCAGACGAACTCAACCCCCACCTAACTCTACGTTCTTTCCAGTGAGCGAACCAAAGTCCTCTTTAGGGCTCCCAGGTATAGGTCATTCCCTTGGGGGGACAGGTGCACACCGTCCCACCTGTACAAGGCTGGCTTCTTGTGTGTCAACACCCTGGTGTCCACATGCTCGCCTCCCAAGCCGGTGAGTCACTTCACTATGTCCCTATTGACTGTTCTTTGGGTTTTGTCAATTTTTCGGTGGTGTCCCCCATGACCCCAAGATAATCGCTCCACCAAGTTCGTCCAAAGGAAGCAGACACCAGGGAAGAGTTTCTTAACCGCCCACAGGTCGGATTTGACGCTCTTGATTAACTGGACACCTTTCAGATGCGGGATGTCATTCTCTCCAAGGTGAATTACTATGACATCCGGCGGAGGGTCTCAGGCAGCGGCGTGAACTGCCGGCAGCAGCTGGTGCCACTTCATCCCGCTACGACCCCTCCATTGAATTTGTGCCTGCGTCGCTCTAAGAAACACCATTGTTTTGTAACTAAACTACAGATCAAAAACATTTGGCCATGTCAGGTAATTGTGTGTGTTGAAAATTGTGTCCCCCAACCAGGCATTTGTTTGTTAGCCACTGCATGCAGACAGCTTGGACTTCTAACTTCTGTAGAATCTGCTGGAGCTTTTTGTGATACAATTTCTCTCTCCACTTCTCCCATAAAGTCAGTCCATATACCTATTTATTTTGATTTCTATTCCACCTTTTCTGTAAGCTCAGGGTAACATTACATATACACATACACAGAGAAAGAGAATAAAGCCCATAAAAATAAAAACTCTGTAAAAATATACAAATCCCATTTTAGAGAGACGACTGCTTTATTTCCACATCTACTGAACCTTGATGCCTTAGATGTTTTTGTATTTGACTCATGCACAGCAACATTGCACTTGTCAGTAGACTGAAATGTTTGATTTTATTGAATATGAAGCCAGTCAGAGAAGGAGCGTGAAACAAATCAATAGGGCAATGCGGGAAGTGAGCTGAACAACTAACTTCTGTTTTTCATGGTTAAACATAGTTGCCACAGAAGAGAGTACTGGATTTTTTTCATGGCCTTTTCACAAATTTACAAAAATATGCTAGCCTTTTCACTGGCCTCTTCTCCAGCCCCTCAAAATTGGAACCTATAAAATGTCAATTATTGAAAATCAGTTGAATATATTAATCACTGAATAGAAAATTAGAAAAAAGTAACTGAAATAGTATTAATATACCATATGTAATTATACATTTCCCAAAGGTAAGAAAGCAAATGCCAATACTCCCAGTTTAGAATTGACACACACACACACACATTTGAGAAATTTGTATAACATAAGCATGTTTGAATAGATCAATTTCAGGCACACACAAAAGCCAGTGCGTACTTTTAATCTCTTAATAAGTTACGCCATTTTTTAAATTTCTGATTTTTTTAAATTAAACACCACGACCACCACCATTTTTAACCTAAAAAGGCAGATGAAAAGTATTTTCTACATCAGTTAATTGTTTTATTAATGCTAGTAAATTCTTCAGGGTGGCGAGTAGCCTGTTCAATCCTACCTGTCTCCACCGGGAGTTAGAATAATTAACCACCTGCTGTGATGAGTTTGCCACCTATTTTGTACATAAAGTTGTTCAAATTCGGCCCAACTTCAGAACTGCTAGTTTGGGTGCAGAGTCAGAGTTTGGGATTGGGGAGGCTTGGTCCGGTCTGATTTTCTTGGATTGGCTTCAGTTAATCTCACCCACTGACACAAAGGGTGTGCTTGGAGTGAAGTAGGTGACAGTTGCGAACTAGATCTATGCCAGTCCTGGCTAGTGAAAGTGAGCCAGGAGACTTTGAAGCCATTGCTGGCTGGGGTTGTCAATGCCTCCCTTCAGGAAGGCAGGGTACCTTATGGCCTCAAAACTGCAGTCGCCTGACTCCCTGCTCAAAAAACCTACTCTAGATGTTGACTCCCCTTGCCAGCTACCACCCCCATCTCTAATCTTCCCTTCTTAGGGAAGGTTATTGAACGGATGGTTGCCTCACAGCTTCAGGTACATCTCAATGCTCCTGAATTCGAGAATCCATTCTAATCAGGATTCCGTCCTGGACATGGAGTCTATGCTCGTGGCCCTGTTTGACAATCTCCGCTTGGAAATTGACTGGAGTAATTGCACCATGTTGATTTTCTTAGCTCTTTCAGCAACCTTTGATACAGTTAATCAGGAGGTATTGTTGACAATGCTGCATCACCATTCAGGGGTGTGAGGGGCTGCTCTTGAGTGGTTCCTCTCATTCCTGGCTGGGAGAACTCAGAGTGTAGTGATGAGCAGCAGCTCATCATCCCCTCAGGAGCTCACCTGTGGGGTCTCGCAGAGTTCTGTCTTATCCCCATTCCTGTTCAATGTGTATCTGAGTCCCCTCAGCGAGGTCGTATGGAGATTTGGAGTGAAGTGCCATCAGTATGCTGATGACACCCACTCCCTCTATTCATCTGACCCAGGTCCTGCAGTCTCAGTGCTTACTCAGTGCCTGGCAGCCTGGTTGCTGTTGGGGACTGGATGTGGGCAAGCCGATTTAAGCTGAAATCAGACAAAACTGAAGTGATGATTGTTGGCCAGCCATGTGACCTGGTGGACATAGGGCCCTCTGTAGCAGATTTTAAAACAAATAAAAGTATTTTTTAACTAAACGCATTATGTTTTGCAATTTGTTGCCAGAAGATGTGGTCAAGGCCAGTAATATAGCTTGGTTTAAAACAAGGCCTGGACAAGTGTCTGGAAAGTAAGTCTACTGGACTCTCTTCGCTTCCTAGGCTTCTGCAGCCCTGTCCTTGACTGGTTATCTTCCTACCTCTCTGACCGCTCCTTTAATGTGTGTCTACCCAATTCCAATTCCTCCTCCCTCCCGCTCTCGGTTGGGGTTCCCCAAGGCTCTGTCCTGGGCCCTCTCCTCTTCTCTATCTACACCCTGTCCCTCGGCAAACTCATTGCCTCCCACAGCTTCCAATATCACGCAACTCTCTCTCTCCACCCCCCTCTCTCCCCTTCTGTCCAAGCTTGCCTCATCAACTGTCTCTCTGATATCTCCGCCTGGATGTCCCGTCAGCTCAAGCTCAACATGGCTAGGACTGAACTCCTTATCTTTTCTCCCTTCCCTTCCTCTCCCTCTTCCCTGTTCATCATTATTGATGGGGTCACCATCCGCCCGTTCCCCAAGCCCGTAGCTTGGGCTTCGTCTTCGACACTCACCTTTCCTTTAAACCTTACATCAACTCTGTTGCCAAGTCCTGTCACTTCGCCCTCCACAATATTGCTTGGATTCGCCGCTTTCTCTCTGTCTCCTCCGCCTTGTTCACATCATGGCCATCTCTCGCCTTGACTACTGCAACCGCCTCCTTACTGGCCTCCCCCGCTCTCACCTGTCCCCCTTTATCTCCATCCAGAACTCCGCTGCTAGGGTCATCCACTCAGCCCGTCACTTCGACCACGTGCAGCCTCTCCTCTCCTCACTTCACTGGCTCCCCCTTCTACTCATCCTTCACAAACTCCTGGTATTCACTTACAAATCCCTTCACAACCTGGCTCCCCCTTACCTCTCAGCCCTAGTCTCCTTACACATTCCTGCACACACTCTTCGCTCCTCCTCTGCCCCCTCCCTCACTTCCCTCATCTCCCCTGATCCCCTAACCGCCTTCGTCCCTTCTCCCTCACTGCCCCCCATTGCCTGGAACTCCCTCCCTGCCCACATCTGCTTTACCCTTTCCCTCCACACCTTCAAATCTCTCCTCAAAACCCACCTCTTCCTCGCCGCCTTTCCCGACGCCTGTTAGAACTTTCCTTTCAATATTTACTGTCTGCCCTCCTTGCAGACTCCTGCCTAACTGCAGCCAAGCCAAGCACGTGCACCTGAGACTTCGTATCCGCTTGAATGTTATTTATTCCTTGTCCCTCCCTATGTCCCCTCTCGTCTCCCCCCTCCGTCTCTATTAGATTGTAAGCCGTAGGCAAGAACTGTGTCTATCTTATTGTTCTGTAAAGCACCAGGTACACAGCTGGCACTATACAAATGCTAATAAATAATAATAATATTAATAATAATAATAATATTAATAATTAGTCAGAGGTAGGTTTGGGGAACATAACTTCTTACTGTCGGGAGTTGGGAGCAAACAACAGGAAATGGATCGCCCCACTGTGACCTGTTGGGTACTTTTCCAAACGATCGAGATTGGCCACTGTCGGAGACAGCTGCTGGGCTCAATAGACCATTGGTCTGACCTAATGTGACACTTACGTTCTTATGTTCTGTTGTGGCCTCTGAGGTCAGCTGGGAGCACCCTCTTGTGGGTACTATCAGTCCATGAGGTATCCACAACAAGGACACACAGAGGTGTTCTCGGTGGCTGCCCCACAATTATGGAACTCCTCCTCTTGGAGACCCGTCTAAGTCCAAGCCTGTTTATCTTCCAGAAGCAATGTCAGACCTGTTGTCTGGCAGACAGGGATAGAGGTGAGTGGAACTGGTAAAGGGGTTAGGGAGTATATTTTTATGTGGATGTAAGCTGCCTTTAGCCTTAACGGGAAGGGTGGGGTGAAGATTGGGATATATACATAGAGGTAAAATAGTAAAAACTGAAATTGTATTGAAAGTTGGTAGCCACTACACATAGACAGCCTGGATTTCTACTTTTGAAGAATATGGATTTTGAAAAATTTCCTTCAGCTTATTAATATTACTATGAAAGCATTTCCTTGCAACAAAAAGCTAGTACACAATAGTTTCTTTTCAATTTCTGGAGGTGTGTTGCTGCTGCTTCTTGTCCTATGCCACACAGGCACTGCCAGTATGTAGTATGTCAGTACAGTCAAATGCCTTAAATCTCACCCTCAAGAGAAAGTTTACAATTTTGCTGATAGATGTGTTATAACCTCCAAACGCCTACATTGATAAATAAATTCAGAGAGAACGTAGTTGCTGTGTTTGTCCCGAGTGACAGAGATGGAGACAAAGTAGTTTGAATTACATCTTTTATTGGACCAACTATTGTTGGTGAAAACGTGCAAGCTTTTGGGTCTCACAGGGTCCCTCCTCAAGCAAGAAAGAGTCACAGTTGGAGAGTTCCAACTCCTACTTGCCGGAGGAAGGACCCTGGAGGTCTGAAAATTTGCATGTTTCCACCAACAGTTGGTCCAATAAAAGATATTATCTTAACTACTTTATCTTCATCTTTGATAAATAAAGGCATGAAGGATACACAAAGTACTTTGAAGGGTATCATCTCCAAGTTCTGAAAATACATAGGTAGGCAGGCATATTTACAGCATGTAGCCAAAAAATCTTTAAATACAATCAAATTGTTACTGTTAAAACAAAAACCACCACCATATGGCATTTAATAACAGTTTTTTTAAAAATATGCTCTCGTATCATCTCAATTACCTATAAAAACATGGTCTGCTCCTCTGAGGAGCTTATCGATGGCTATGACCTTGCCCCTGAGAGTGTTGCTCTGTTGGTGGCTGTAGTTTATCCCTAGATGCTTCACTCTTCTTGGAGCTTACTGGTGACTACAGCTTAACCCCTGACTGACTCACTCTTCTCGGGGTTTGCTGACCGCTACAGCTTGGCCCGTGAGTGCCTTGCTCTTCTCAGAGCTTGCTGGCGGCTACAGCTTGGCCCCTGGTTGCCAAGCTCTTAGCCTCTGATCTCAATCCAATACATCAATTCTACTACATTCTTTCTGTGATGCAGTCATAAATCGTGCAATTGCATTTAATACATTCAGAGACATATTTTGGAGAAACCAAATTGTTTTTTCAAAGTTATTAAAACAGCTCACCTCCTGAATAAGGGGGTCTACAAACTTTTTCCGCCATGTCTTATAATTCGGGCAAACTGGAAATGTACAGTATCTTCAATTTCACCAAGAGAGCAAGAGCAGAACCTCCTACTGTACGGGATCTTAAATCCGATCAGTATGGGACAGCAGTACAGAAAGGAAGGTGGTCTAAGTCTTGTCAAAATGTCTATGTTGGGCATACACTGCTTGAGTCAGATAGGGAGCTTGGCTCCCATCAGTCTTAATATATTGATACAATGGAGCACACCTGACTGCTCTTATTGCAGCCATATCCTGTTGTCTAGATATGTCTATAAATCTATTGTCTATTAACCAAAACAAAAAACTTAACAGTTTAAAAAAAACCTTAAATGCACAAAACATTTAACATCCACACAAAAAACCAAATTCAGTACAATTACAATTCAAAAAGCCTCCCACTCCATGCATTGCAACAAAACAAACACCAAAAAACATGCTAATTATTTCACAATTTGAATATTAAATATTTTATCATCAACATAAATGTAATATATGTACTAAATTCTTTATCATACATACTTTTATTCATTCTTATCAATAACTAAACTATCCCATTTTTACATTATTACGCTTTTATTATCATAATTCGACAACAATTTTTTCACAGTGCATTAAGTCTGTGGTTTACATGTATACAAATTGTATACACTTCATACAATAAAGGGTTAACAATTTGAGTATACATAACATTATACAATTCGTTCTACAGAATGCAGTTGTGTACAAATAGACTTAATGCACTGTGAAAAAATTGTTGTCAAATAATAAATAAAAGTGTAATAATGTAAAAATGGGATAGTTTAGTTATTGTTAAGAATGAATAAAAATATGTATGGTAAGGAATTTAGTACGTATTTGTGTACATATATTTCCTCATTTATGTTGATGAGGATAAAATATTTAATACTGTTCAAATTATGAAATAATTTGCATTTTTGGGGCATTTATGTTTTGTTGCAATGTATGGAATGAGATTTTTTTAACTAATTGTACTGAATTTGGGGGTTTTTTTGTGGATGTTAAGAAAAGTTTTGTGCATTTAAGGTTTTTTTTAAAAATATTAAGTTTTTTGTTTTGGTTAATTTATTGGTTTTGTGGGATATGATATACGAGGACAACTTTGCACAACTTCTAAGTGAGTTGTGGAATTATTTTTACACTGACTAACACTAGGAATGATAGGAAGAGAAGGGAGATGTGGAGTCATGGAGAGAAGGTAACAGGTAGGTGTAGGGGATGGGCAATCAATTTGGGGCAGTGGGGGGGATTACAGGTAGGCATGGGAGATGGGCTAAGTGGGGGGCTGGAGATGTGCTGTGGTGGGAGAAGAAGAGAGGGTGGGGGGGTTAATTTAGGGCAGGTAGAAAGTAGGAGTGGGGGTTGGTGATGAGGTTTGGGGTTGGGGTGTTATCTGGGGGTGGGAGAAGCAGGGGTTGGGGGGTCAGG
>QEPC01004745.1:2013713-2025294 GCA_003113815.1 Sphenodon punctatus
GGGGGGTGAGGTTGGGGCTGCGCGTGGAGCTGGCCAGGGGGGGTGAGTGTGGGACTTGGGGTGACTTTGGGACTGACGGGGGTGAGCGTGGGGCTTAGGGGGCTGGCAGGGGGTGAGGCTGGGGCTTGCGGGGGCTGGGCGGGTTGTGGTCCAGATTTGGGGGTGCTGGCGGGGGGTGCGCATGCATTCGGGGCTGGCAGGTTGGCATGGGGCCAGGCAGCAGCAGGAGCCCACAGAGCTCACAGGGGGATGGGACGCAGCCACTTCCCCAGCTCTCCAGCAGGAGAGAGGAGCCCAAGTGCACATGCGTGACCCTGCAGAACCGATTTTTTAATCAATATCTCGGTTTTGGCTGCACCAATTACTATATTTCAGAAGCGGTTATTGATCTCATGCTGCAATCCTGTGAAGTTTAGGGGCTCAACTCATTCAGTGGGAGGAGATATTGATGATTCAAAATCATGAGATGCTGTGTATTTTTAACAAGCAATTAACGTTTAAACAGTCATAACATTTTATTTTCCCAATGGATCTTCTTCAAACTGTGTGTGTATGATGGTCCTCACAGCTTACAGTCATGGTTAAATTTTCAGAAATGTAGGGCAAGCGGTTTCCTCAAAATCGGGACTTCAGCAGTCCTCTGTTTGTAATGAACAGCAGTTGTGCATTTAAGTTTCTTCCAGCTACTGCTGGAAGAAAAATAATAAACTTATTATCTGGCTGGGGTAGTGGGTCACCATTCATTCATTTATCTCCTATCCCAGAATAAAAGCAAGACTGTTGTAATTCATCCAACCAAGGAAATCTTATTCCCTCTGTCACATCTAATACCACCTGCTTCGGAAATCTCCTTGATAATAGCTCCTAATTTTGAGCCAATAATGCATTGGACGTAAATATGCTATGGTTCCTAATATTCAATATGCCTGTTTCTGTCCTTGCCATTGCAGCTGGAGTACTTTTAGGGACTGCAAGCAGTTGTTTGAGAAAGGCACATTGACTTTTTTCTGTAATAGAAACTGCCTTCTCATCCTGTCCCCAAATCTCAGACCCATACAACAGCATTGATTCAATTTTGATTTTCCCAACTAATAGTGCTTCTCTCCATGGCTTCCTATGAAATTTGTTATAAAATCTCAAGATACCCCCCTGCAGCCTGCACCGCTTTTGTAGCTACCTGCTTCGCATGACAAACCCATCTTAATTTACTAGTAAAGGTAAGGCCCAGATCTGAGAATACATAGGCCTGTTTACTGATCCTGGGGAAATGGAAACCGCTGAAATCTAGCCAGCAGGTCTCAATGATTCGTACTGCATAGCAGAGAGCTAGGGAAGTACAGTTTAGCTGGGGAAGTGCCATCCCAGACCTTGAATAACTGCTGCTATATTCACCCTTCTTTGCAGTCATTTTTTCGTTCACAATCACCTCTGCATGCAAAACTTAGAGAAACACAAACACTGACAATGCAATCTATCACCTGTGTGGCATCAGAAAATACAATATTAAATAAACAAGTTTTAGACAGGCTTCTAACTGCTATTGTAAGATTTGTAACTGTTGTAATCATCCATGCCTTTAGCTGTCAGCATATATAATGAGGTATAGTTTACTTCCAGTTCATCTGTGTAGCTCTCATCAAGACAGAACAGACTTCCGTACGAACACATATGGTGCAATCCAATACATCAATGGGCGCCCACAGCTCCTACTGACTCCTATGAATGGAAGAGGATAATAGCACTTGGAATCTTCCAAGATTGGGTCCTAAAAAGCCAAAGTTGATTATAAACAGAAGTCATATATAGCTACGCTTACTGTACATTTAGTTTAATTGCTTAGTTTAGTAGAATTTAATCCAAGTCACTTTTTTCCTATTTCACTTCACCAGAATGATTAAAATCACACTGGTCTGACAAGAATTCCATTCAAATAGGAGGACTATATAGAAGGCTGGCAAATGGTAAAACATTTTGCAGCTTTTCAGCTCTAGGTCCTTCAGCTTAAAGAGCTTGTGTAAGTTTAATTGATACTTCTGGACCTGCTCCTTACAAGCAGGTGTACATGTCACAAAACCCAACACAAAAGCAAGCACTAACTGGCACTCTCATTACGAGTCTCAGTGAGATCGGACATGGAAGGGACAAGACTTAAGTGATGTGCACGTCAGCCAAGGTCAGGGTTCAGGAATGCTGGCAGGACTGCCTGGAAAAACATACACTTCTGCAGTTTATGCTTAACTTGTCCTGAAGATATAGGATTTCTGTTTCTGTAGTTACTGCCTCTCACAGGCAATACAATCACTAAAGCAAAAACAACACATGCCCGGTTTAAATTTTTAAGTAAAAAGCATGTGCTCCGTGAATCACAATATGCTTGTCACAGATAGAACTATGTAAGTTTTCTAACACAATGGAAGTTCAGTGTGTTATAGCAACCAAGTCTTCCTTAGCACTTCAATGTGAGGGTGCTAATTAAATAGAAACAGAAAAAACAGTAATATCACCTAATATATTATTTTGGCTTAAGTGACATGAGGGAAAATCAATTTGCTAACTTGTGGGACCACCACCCAGAGGAAAAATTATGGAAACTTATTTCTGAATCTCAGTTACATTAGTCAGCCATCTTTGACTGACATCTAGCATCATCAAATGATTAGCCTAAGAATTTTGGCTTCTTCTGGGTTACCGTTTCCATTTTTTGTCTTCCTTTCAACGTAGGGCACATTCAAAAGAGTATCTTCGCTCATGTTTTAAATTTCTTGCAAGAGCGAACAATTATACCTTTGCTGCCTTCACATGAGATGCTAATTGTGGGGTTGTAATTTGCTCTTGCAAGTAAAATGCATGTGCAAGTACACTGTTCCATGTTCGTCCCACGAGTGCTCGTACATTATCAGGCTCTGAAATCCTACTCTTACAGTGAAGGTGGGAATACCTGTCAGTATTACGATTGCGGGACAGCAGGCGAGGAAACCAGCAGGATGGAGCAGGTTTGTTCCCAGCTAGTTAATTTCAGGTGTCTTGTTATTTTCACCCAGCTGTGACATTGTCTTGTTAACTTCAATTCACTACCCCCTTGTGGATTTCAAACCTGCTCCAAAATCAGACAGGCAGCAGGTGCAGAGCAGAAGGGGGAAGACAAAAACTGTGCAAAATTTCCTCTCTGGAGAATGGAAGATCCCACGATTAGCGACATCATAGTAAAACGTGCAAAGAAAAAAACTGTGGGGGAGACATCTCAGGAGAAGGGTACCCAGAAAATAAATCATGCAATTTAAAGATCGCAGGAAGATTGCAGAAACAAGAAAATCGCAGGAGACACCATCTTGTATGGAAGCAGCTCTAAGGGCAGGGTAAAAAATTAAAATATTAATAATAATAAGACTAATAATTAATTATTATTATTATTATTAATAACCACCACCTAAGTGTTGCAGTTCTTAAAATCCCTCTGGGCTGGCTTATTTCCAGCTCCCACCCACAGCAAAGTGAGGTGGAAGGGGAAAGAATTGGATATTGCCATTTTAAAAATTAAGTTAAAATTGTCACTGAATAATTCACATTACACCTGTCCCATATAGAAAAATCCAAAGCAAGATGATCCCTTAGCGTGTATGTGGGGGAGGGGGGGGGGGGTTTGTAAAAAAAAAAAAAAGGAATCAGTGTTTTGAGTGCCAAACATCTGCAAGACAATTTTATAGGAAATCCTGGACAGGAAATACTTTAACAAATCTTTGGTAGCTGCTTAAGTGGCATGTGAGGTGCAAAAACTTACAATTCACTAGTGGTAATCTTCAGGGTTATAAGTTTTCTCCCCTTCGGTGAGGTGGCTTCTCTTTTATTTTAAGGATTTCGGAATTTCACTCTAACCGCTATAGCCTTTCCAAGCTATTTCCACCTGGAGACAGTCCCCATTTGTTTTGGGCCTGAAAGCTTTCTTCATAGACCCGTGCAACCCCTCCTAGCTACTTCCCTACAATCATTCATTTCTTTTAAATCACAAAACACAGGACTTCTTTTTCAATCCCCTTGCAGCCTGACCTGTCCCAGATCTGCTCCTAGGGGAAATGTCAGACTGCTCCATGCCAGAGATGCTCCATCCCAGACTGCTCCCCTCTGTCTCTATTTTCTTCCTACCAAGCACAACAGGATTATGTTAAATGTCACCCCAAATGCTCTTTTGCATATTAGAAAATAACTCGCAAATGCTTCAAATTTGCCACCTTCTGCTTCCAGAAGCAAAAATAAAATAAAATAGGTACAGAGTTCAAGGCAGGGGTTGCATTAAACTTATGCATCTAAGTGCTTGTATTTCCACAGTTATGAGAGCACGTAAAAAAACACATCCACAGGTGCAAATCTCAACATGTCACTGAGACGCTTGAGCCACAGTTAAGTAAAGACAGTTATCAAATTCATTTTCATAGCACAGGAATTATAGTCTAGGGCTACAAGTCCTATATTGGCAATCATATCAGACTGCAAGGGGAGGGGAGAATCAAACTTGTGAGGGGGAAAATAGATTAAAGGCATAGCATTTATTGCCAATCCATCCGTCTGTTTGTTCCCTCATAGTGCTTCTCCCACAAATCAGCAATGGTCACTTAGCAGAAACGTGAATGCATGCATAGTTAACCACAGTTTTAAATCACTTCTCCAAGAAGGGAGGAAGGAAAGCAGGAGGAGTCACATGCATATTTTTACATTGCAGCTCTGCAGTTAATTCGTTCAGGCCAATTGATTTTGCTTCCTTTCAATAACATACTTCACTAATTCAAACATCCCATTCACTCATACTAACTAAAAATAACATACTCTATCATTCAGTACTATTGATCTGTTGTAGATTAAATTAACAATGATCATACAGTTAAAGGAAAAAGTGATCTACACTTCAACAGAGACCGCTGATGTCTACTACTTGGACTCAATACGATCTAACAGTTCCAGGAAATGGAGCAATTTGTTCCAGGATTAACAAGTCTTCAATGGAATTATCAGTCAACAATGCATATTTTTTACAAAGAAAAAGTTAAATATAGAAAAAGTCAAGAGGGAAGAATTCTTTTATAGTAATAGTCTATCTTGATTATATTAAAGTCCACAATGCTTTCAAACCTCATTTTAAAAGGGGGTGGGGGAATCTGATATTGTCATTTTGAAAATTAGGTTAAAATGGTCACTGAATCATTCACATTACATCTGTCCCATACAGAGAAATCCAAAGCAAGATGGTCCCCTTAGCATATGTGGCTCAAATAGAAAAAAAAGTTTAAAATTTCTTCGTGGTTGTGAATGCCAAATAACTACGTAGAACAAGATAGTTTTATATGAAATTTTCATATAGGTAAATGTATTCACAAATTTTTGGCGGCTGCTTTGTCAATGCAGTACTTAACTGGCATGCTAAACGGCATGCCAATAGAGCTATCAGCCAGTCTCTAACATTCCCTTTTTAGGGAAGGTTATTGAATGGGTTGTGACATGGCAGCTGCAGGAGCATCTGGACTGCATCCATTTTTTTGATCCCTCGCAATACAGCTTTCATCCAGGTTATGGCACTGAGACGGCACTTGTGGCCTTGGTGGACAACCTCCGCTGGGAATTGAATCAGGGCTGGTCGACCCTGCTGATTTTGTTAGATTGTCGGCTGCCTTTGATACCGTTGACCACGAGATGTTGGTGATTCGCTTGTGGGACTGAGCCAGGGTGGGCAGAACTGTTCTTGAATAGTGTCGTTCATTCTTGGCCGGGAGAACTCAGCGAGTGGTGCTGGGGGACTGTTCTTCATCCCACCGGGACCTCTCATGTGGAGTCCCGCAATATAATTTTTAATTATATTTTTAAATTTATATATTCTATATGTTGTTTTGATGTATGAATGTAAATTACTATGGCCTATGGCCACGTAAAATAAATTGTTTACTTACTCACTCACTCTTCCAAGCCTGATTCAAGGTCTTGGTGCTTACCTATAAAGCCCTATACGGCCCTACTTATCTGCATGACCACCTCACTCCTCTGGTTCTGAATCAACCCCTACAGTCAGCCAAGAGCACCCTTCGCAAAGTCCCCAAAGTATCTTGAGGGGCCACTATGGAGAGGGTGTTCTCAGTGGCCGCACTGAGGCTGTGGATCTCCATTTCAGCAGAGGCCCAGGTGGCCCTGGACCTCCCCACATTTCAAAGACATTGTAAGACCTGGCTGTTCCGCCAGGCCTTTGGTGAGGGAGATGGATTTGGGGGTGGTGGTTGAGGGTTAGAATGGGAGGGTTTTTGTATGTTGTGGTGCTCCACCATGTGGATTTTTTAAAGTTTATTTTATGTTATATTTATATTATATTTATGGTGTTATATTATTGTATTTTATATATTTTAATATGGTAAATTGTTAGCCGTCCCAAGCTGCTGTTAGCAGGAGGGTATGGGGTAAAAAATTGTTAAAGAAATATGAGGTGCAAAACTTTTACTTTACCCAAATTCTACTGAAGTTAACACAAATTTTATTATTGATCTCAGCTACCAATATGCCTTAACTGTTACGTTTAATACTATAAAAACTACGATTAAATAGTGCCACATATCAACGTTAGCCATGTGTTAAAGTTGCTTACTGGCAGACTGATATAAATCAACTCTTAAAATTCTGGAGAGGAAACCATACATACAGAACTAAAAGACACTGCATGACTGAAGTGAACAGAAACTTTCCACCCTAAATTTCCAAGAGATGATAATTAACAGGAAGTTAAACAGAAAAATGGAAAAGACCCAACAACAAGGCAAATTCACTTCCCTAGTCTACAGGAAGTCCTATAATTAAACCCTAGAGACTTTGGGCAGCAACCCAAACAGTTTATGATTTTTAATGTTATTTTAACATTTCTATCCCGGAGAGGTAGAAGTTTAGAGGGCAGTCCTCCAAGTAATATTAGTAAGCAAGCCCTTTTTAAAAAAATAAAATAAAAAAAAATCCCTACTTATTAACAACTTAAACACTTGAAGGATTGGGGTTTATGCAGGTCTACAAGTACAAATATGAAAGATCCCACTAACCTCAACCTCAAACATACAAGCTGCCTTTGAGCCTGTGACTTAGATTATTCCCTGTGGTTGAAGACAGACCTAAGATCCTGCTGAAACCTACCCACAGCCCTGATCCTGTCACAACGTAACCAGTTTCAAAGGGCTTGTGCAAACATCCTCCTCCTACTGCTACAACTTCATTTAAGTATTATTTTTAAATGCCCTCCTTTAGTATGTAGGATATCACCACATACATTGTTAAAGGGTACTTCAATATAATGGGGGGTACTAAAGAAATCTACTCTAGATAACTGGTGCACTTACTAGACTAGAAACGCAAGGACTTTGTTTTAATTAGTTGTCACTGGTAAGAGGGGAGGGGGAGAAATGTTAAATTAATAAAATAAAATAAATTATCCTTTTAGATTATACCCACTTCTCTGTACTGCACGCAATACCCCACCTCCCTACATACACACACACACTGCTGTTTTCAAAACACATCATGATGGCAGGCTTGAAGTCTCATTTATCTCTACCTAAATCTTTACACATGAAGATTTCTCTCTACCTAAATCTTTACACACGAAGCAGCTGTGATCCTGGCAAACAATACCAGTAACTGAAAATTAACACTTTGCATAAAACCTTTGTGCTCTCTCCCCCACATAGTAATTATAATCCTGTAACATACAATCATAAGCAGTGTTTTATTGCTAAACTGGCAAAATAAAATAAAACTATAATAAGCTACAGGTGCGACAGCTTAAATACCATACTAAATCATCTGTCTAGTTATTGCCTTAGCATGAGAAACAGTATTGAACATCAGAGTCAATCATCCTAACCTCCCCTATCTGGGAAAGAAAAGCATCTCTCAGAACTACATACATTGTATTGAAGTCACTGTGTTTTCTTCTTTGAAAGTACTGAAAAGACTGTTCACTGAGGGGAGCCAGACAACAGCTGTTCTACTGCAAGAGAATTCTAACCTGTGCATTCCATATGGTTTCTGCCAAGGAAAGGGGCCACTTTAAACCATTCAAAGCTTTGTTTTTTGAAGAAGTCAACTTCACATGGAAAATGGTAGACCAAGAAAGCACTTAACATACAAATTCTCTTTCCAATAAAACACTCTTAATTAAATATCTTTAAAAATACAACTTTAACTCAGATAACCCTTTTTGTTTAACTTGTGAGTGCTAGTTTAAATTGTTCAGTAACCCAGGTTATTAACAAAACAAACCTTTTTACTTTGTTGAAACTATCATGATACTTGGCATCTCCCTGGCTTATTTTCTTCCTTATAATATAACAACATCCCTTCAGTAACTTCAAACACATTAAAATCTGAAATCGCATATAAAATTTCTTTCATTGCCATTTAAGGGATACTGCTATAGCAGTAAAGACTGAGGAAGCAGTATTAGTCAGACGTAGAAATTACAGCTTCTTGGGATCCAAACAGCAGCCTAGTAAAATAAGACATCTATCCACGGGGATAGGATGAAAGTTCTTATGGCCTTGCACTGAAGGAGGTCAGGATGTCCTGCCAGGTGCATGAAATAATGAAAAGTGTGCCCTCATGCCTCCCATTTTGGACACCCCATAGCCAATGAGAGGTGTCTATCTCCATTAACTCTACTCTCATATGCTCTGGAAGGGTCTTGTCTCAGCTCTTCAACCCCCTCCTCCCATTTTTGAGTCCTTTTCACAAGCAAATGCATCAGAACTACCAGCAGTTGCAAAGGCTCTGTAACTGTTCACTAGGGATGGGCGAACAGAATGCCATTCGGACATTCGGATCAAAACCCAAGTTCAGGTTCGGCTGGGCAGAGTTCAGTTCGTCCGAACTCGGCCGAACATTCAAAAAAGTGCTATTGGTACTGAAACCAAATTTTTTTTGGTATCGGTGTTTTTGGCCCTGAAACCACCCCTGGTGCCAGGAAGTCTGCTCCTCAGCTGCCTCCCGCTTCCAGTCAAATTTTTCCTGCCCAAAGTCACATTTCCCCTCCCCCCCCCGAACACATCCGAACTTTTCCGAACTGTTCGGAAGTTCAAGCATTCGGTTCGGTCATCCGGACAGGCTGAGTTCGGGCCGAACTACGAACTTCCGAACCGCGTTCACCCATCCCTACTGTTCACCAGCTTCGGAAGAGGATCCTGCATCAGCTTACTTTCCAAATGGGAAATGAAAGTAATCACCAGAGGTTGCTATGGGGCATACCTGCTAGAGATGTGCACCAGGGACCCATGTTATTATTTTTCACTTTTTGTTTTCGTTATTTAAATCGTTCGTTTTTGTAAAAATCAAAATTTTGTTTTTGCATTCATTTTCCATTTCCATTGGTTTCAATGGAACACACATTTGTGGCAGTAACCTTTTTGTTTTTCATTATATTTGGATGAAACCTGGGCAGAGCGTACCTCCAATGGAAGGCATTATATGAACCAAATTCCAGAAAGACTGGGTACAGGAATACGATTCTATAAGCAGTTGAACAATGGTATTTTGCAAACATTTGCGTATATATTCCTGGCTGTAACTTCTTGGTCTCCCATCTAGTGTGCATGAAACCTTGGCAAGCTTATACCCCTCCTCAAGTTTACTATCTCTGCCAACTTTCAGAAGGATTAGATAAAGGGTCCTGGTGATATAAGCAATTCATTTATAAATGTAGGTCTGATTAACATCTTTGTAGTCCAACCAGTGTACATTAAATTTGGCAGGGCTGTATCTCACACCTTCAGGATCATCTCTGTCAAACATCGCAAGGATGTGATAAAGGGTCCCAATTTTATATGCCTGCACAGCATATGCAGAGAATGAGCCTATGCCAGGGTCACTCTTATGTGTCACTGTGGTATAAGATCTGTTTGTGATGCCAGTTGGCCAGCAGAAACGTCAACCAAATATCCTCATTCTGTGCCGTGACCATCCCAACATCTCTCCACCACTTGTTACTAGCAAGTCAGAAGCATCTGTTTAGGAAAGAGCCAACAGAAATTCCCTTATGTCCTCTGTCACAGCGCTGCAGGATGGGATTGTGATTATAATTGGCCAGCCTGAATGGGTCCTGCACCCCGTTGGGGGCGGACATGCACCAGGATGCATACCCTAAGGAGATAATGGTCAGACCATGACACCCCCCTAACTCCTACTAACTGACCCCCGTATCAAATTCTACAAGGACTGAGTAAAGGAATCCAATTTTAGAAGCAATTGAATTATTTTATTTTGCAAAATTCTTCATATACATTCATATACATTCTTAGCTATAACTTCTTTGCCTCATATCTAATGTAGATCACACTTGGCAGGTTTACACCCCTTCCCATATTTACTATCTTTGCCAACTTTCAGAAGTATTGGATAAAGGGTTCTGGTGGTATAAGCAATTAACAAATAAATGTATATCTGACTAACATCTTTGTAGTCCAACCAGTGTACATGAAATTTGGCAGGGCTGTATATAACACTTTCATTATCATTTCATTATCATCTCTGTCACATATCAGAAAGCTGTGATAAAGGGTCGCAATTTTATATGCCTGCACAGCATATCCAGAGAAGGAGCCTATGACAGGGATTCTCTTGCGTGTCACTGTAGTATAAGATCGTTGGTGATGCCAACTGGCTAGCAGAAAGGTCAACCAAATATCCTCATTCTGTGCTGTGACCATCCCAACATCTCTCCCCCACTTGTTACTGGGAGTCAGAAGCATCTGTTTAGGAAAGAGTCAATAGAGATTCTCTCATGTCCTCTGTCACAGTGCTGCAGAATGTGATTGTGATGATAACTGACCAGCCTGGATGTGTAAACTATGTCCCCTAATGGCTGGGATGCTATCCCCAAAGTCCCAGTTATGTCCTTTATGCCCACCTCAGGGCCGCCCCCATGCCTGCCTCGAAGCCACTACCAATTGGTCCTGTAAAGTTGGAAGCATGCAGTTGGCCAGTGAATGTGTCTGTCAGTGTTTTGGTTTGCTCCACATCCTCCCTCCTACAATCTCTCTCCTCCTGCCATGCAGGGTGCCTGCCTCTGACTGGCACTGCATGTGCTGCTGTTTATCTGAATAATGGTCTTCACAGGCACAACATCAATTGCCCTGTTGATGTTGGGTCCCTTTATCAAATTGCCCTGTTGATAAAATTGGGTCCCTTTATCAAACTGTTCTGTAGTTTGGCAGTGGTGGCAGTGAAGGTATGTGATATATTCCTGCCAAATACCTTTTAAACAGGATAGAATATACAAATGATACAGCTGGAAATGTATTTTCAAGTTAATGTCTTATACCATCAGGACCCTTTATCCAATCTTTCTGAAAATTGGCAGGAGTATTAGGCTTATGGAGGGACATAATATTCACAGATGTTATGCAAATTAGATGCAAGATAAAGAAGTTGTAGCCATGAATGTGTATGGCGCTTTTCTGAAAATCACAACTTTCAATTGCTTCTAAAATCGGTTTCCTTTACCTAATCATTTCACAAATTGGTACACATAGTGCCCTCCATTGGGGGTACACCCTCCCCATGTTTAATCAGAATT
>QEPC01004745.1:2026898-2036939 GCA_003113815.1 Sphenodon punctatus
GGGGGGGGAAAGGCTGGGAGCCTAGTGGGAGGAGGGTGCGGGAAAACAGCTGGGGGTGGTGGTGCGGGGTGGGAAAACAGCCTGGAGGGGCGGGTGGGGGGGAACAGCCTGGGAGGAGGATAGGATTCTTACCTGCTCGGTGCTGGCTCCGGCGGTCTTCGTCTGGGGACTCCGGACTGCGCTGCAGGCCGGCGGGGGGGACTTAGGGTTTTTTTATTTTAAATTGCCCCCATGTCCTGCTCTCCTCCACGGAGGCAGGACTCACACGGGCAATTTAAAATAATTTATTTTTAAAAACCACATGTTGAAGCGGCTGGCCTGGCAGCGGGCAGTTGGAGAGCTGTGCTCTCCAACAGCACACTGCCGGCAGCCATGTTCTTTCTTCAGCATGTGAGGCAGGGACCAGAGTTTATGCACGCTGCTCCCTGCCTCAGGCGCCCCGCCCAAGGCATCTCGCCAGGGCGCTTTCAACAAGCGCCCTAGTGAGAGCTTTCCTTGCGCCCATTGAGTGCAATGGAAGTCCCTAGCTCCTCCCTCCACAGCACGTCCTATACGTGCTGTGTGGACGGAGGACCTCAGCCGGGCTGACCATTCAGCCACCCAAATCACATTTTCCATTGGAAAACGTGGTTGGGCTTAGCTTTTTTGAGCCTTCTGGGACCCACTCCTCAGGAGTGGATCCCAGAAGTCAATAGAAACAGCGCTGCAGCAGCCTCTGCCTTTGCTTCAGAGTGGAGGCTGCGCTGCGGCGCTGTTGTCAGTTTCCCTGCAACTGACAACAGCACCGCAGCACAGCCTCCACTCTGAAGTAAAGGCAGAGGCTGCTGCAGCACTGTGGGAAGCGGTGGCGGTGCTGTGTTGTTGTTTCTTTAAATAAACAGTGGTGCTGACAGGCCCTCGGCGCTTGGGGGGTCAGCGCCCCAAAGGCCCTCGGAGGCCAGCCGCCACTGAGCTATACTAACTCTGGACTTCAGCCCCCCCATCCACATCACTTCTGGATCCACCCCTGAGTAGTCACTAATGGAAGCTGGGCCTTCCCCGCAATTTCTTTTCCTCATCACTGCCCTGACGACAGCAAGAGGGTACCATGGGGTCACCAGGAGTGCCTCAATAGAATGGCCCAGATAAATTCCTTAGGGGAAACAAGTGACTCAGGCTACAGGGAATGTGAACTAATTAAAGGACAACTTGTTGCCCTGTGCAAGGTTTGGACACTCAGAAAAGTGCAAAGCACCCTTGCAAGCAGGGATGTTTTCTGCTCTCGCTGATAATAGAGAGGGGATAAAGCAGGTGATATTTGACATGAGGTTTTATGCAAACAGAGGGATTTCCAACACCACGGCAGGCGAAACCCCAATAAAAGTGTGTGCTGCTCCCTGCCCGTACATTGCTGTGAGCAGTGGATGCGAGAAACTGGGTGGTGACAACATGCGAAGACTGATTTACTTTCAATATCAATTTTTTACTTTTGCTTTCAATTTTAACTATAGACATTCAATAAAGTATGTGATTTGCTCACTAAGTTCAGCATCACGTGCAGAGTACAAAAATTTATTTCCAACCACCAACTGCTGCCAGGTATAACCCCAGATGTGAATCTCTATGGGTGGGCAGGGATAGTAGGCACTGGACCACCTCTCTGAGTCATAGCCCAGAAGAAGCTGCAGCTGGTGCAACTTCTTCCCATAGTTCTCCACGGCTGAGTCATGACAGCGGGCAGGATACTGAGGAAGAGGTGGGTGGGTGTTGTTGGGTGCAGTGCAGCAGGGAAGAACGCCTACCCATAATTTAGGCTTGTCACGCTAAAACTGTGAGTGGGATCCCCAAATGCACAAGGAATACCCATTTATTAAGCTCTACATGCTAAACATATGAAGGGATGCATGGGTCAAATCCAGATTCCAAGGGCTATCATCTTGTTTGTTAAACACCTAAAGTATAGGGTTTTGTTTTTTAAAAAAGTATATACAAAATTTCAGGTCCATAGATTAAGCAGATAAGGCAGGTAGGTTTTTATATTTGTATTTTATTTTTATTATAAGCCACCCTGAGCTGTTTTAGGAGGGGCGGGGTAAAAATCCAATAAATAAAAACAGAATAAAAATATAAATAAAATAGAGCAAATCAAAGAAGGTAGTAAGACTTTCCCCCTCTAACCAATTAAACTTTAAGGTTCTCTAATCTGGCAACCTCCTCACCAAAACAAACAAATTTTTGCTCCATGTCTCTCACTCACACACTGATAGATGTCTATTTTAAAAAGAAAATTCCTAGTGGTTTAAAAGTTAATATTTGGAATGTACAGGCTTTTAAATAGGGATGAGCTGCCACCTAAACTATGGTATGGACTCCTACAGTCCTATTATAATTTTTACCTTGAGGTAGCAAATTAAACTGCAACTTATTCGCCTGTTCCAAGACAGACCTCTACCTGCTACCTCACAGTAAAAAGTAGCTATGCTTTGTATTCATTACAATTTTACCTCAAAAGAACACCTTGAGATTTTAAAAATGCACCATCTTTCTTTATGTGTACAAGCCTCCATTCTCTAGAGTACCATTTCTAAAGGGGAGGAAAGACTGACTGTATGGAAAACAGCCTCTATCATGGAGTCACTGGGCCATTGCTGTGACCCTGTATAGCACTTTATGTTCTCAACTAGCGATTGGTATCCCTTTTTGGTATTTTGTAGAAGGATGGCTGCGAGCCCCCTGCCCCTTTAAGGTGGTAACGCAGATGATAGGGTGGGGCCTTGCATGCTCATTTTTCAAGTTCCCTTTTTCTTTAGGATGTGAGATCATCGTTTAATTTGAGTGGCATTTAGATTGCATAACTTGAGCACTTGTACACACAAAAAACAAAGTTCTACAACAAGATTTCTACATTTTCTAAAATAGCTTCCTTATTTACAATTCAGTTTACAGTATGCTTGATTTTGTTAGTCAATCTAGAAACGTCTCCTTTGCTTGCATTCTGTTCTGAATTGCCTGGATCTGCTGTTTTAAAGTAGAATGGTAGATAATATTGGAAACTGAAAAATTAGGTCATAATTTCACTTAGGATACATTTACCTTTCCATGTAAAAAAAAAAATAGCAGCAAAACACTACTATGGAAGAAAATAAATGTACTTCTCTTCTGCGTCTTCCCATATCCTCCTAAATAATAACATGCAATCACACTTGTGGGTTTTTGTAAAAATTACACAGTACTGTTTCTTTATATAGCTTCCTTCGCCTGCACTTCTACAATCTGCAGTGTAAGCTCTTAAAGGTTCACATGTAACTGGAAATAATTAGCTCTCAACAGATTTGAGATGTGTATTACAAAGTGTTACAAGTAATAATGAACTCACACTTTTGAGATGCTTTGTTAATAATTCATGTTTTAGAAGTATAGCTCGTTTTGCCTAGATTTTGATGTCACAGCTTAGAACAAGTGTATCTCCAGCCAAGTACATTGGAAGCTGGTTCCTCCCCCTCACCAGGAATTAAAATTACTTCAGGAAATGCAACCAATATTTCTCTTGGTAACAGGATTTCTGAATGGCTCCTTATTCTCCTACTAAAGAAAGAGGAGCTATTGAATAAACAAAGTGAAATCCTGCAATTATTCATCAAACTCTGATCTATTGTATCTATTGTGCTATTACAATGTAAAGCCAATTAATGAATTTCGCTCACATTTTTCTTGGCAATTGGAAAGATGCATGCCCTTCCCAGGTACAATCTTAATGCAATATCCAGCTGTGAGGAGAACATGTAGTAAAACATGAGGTGAAAGTGTATGCTGGAATGAAACATGCATAGAAGGAGATTGGCTCAGCGTGAGCTGGGTTACCACCAGTCACTAAAAGACAGAGGCAAAGACTCCCTTTCAAACACTTCCATTGCCATCTTCCTAATCAGTTTGACAGGAAAGTGGAAAAATTCACAAGACCAGACAAACTCTGCTTAAACCAAAAATGCACTGTACTAAATATTTAAAGCCAGAGAATAAACAAAACAAAAGTTAAAAAATTAAGCTGGACAGGGGAAAAATCATTTTTTGGTCAAAGCTACACTTGCAGAACATGCCTGCTATAATGTAATTTATTGAATGTATATGCTGACCTTCCCGCAGAAGCTCAGGGTGGTTTACAATCATAAAGACAGTAATTTTATAAAATCAATAATCATAAAATCAATAAAAAAATTTAGCCCCACCCAGTCCTCTTCTAACACCCCCCACACACACACACACACACACACACACACATCTCATCCAACCCTCTCTCTGTCTGCCAAATTCCTGCCCAGACAAAAAGGTCTCTCTTTCTTTCCAGAAGACGAACATGCTTGGTCTTAGGTAGACCCTACAGGGGAAGCGAGTTCCATAATGGCGGGGCAGCTACTGAGAACACGTCCCTGCATGCCCCAGCTGTAAAAACATCTCAGAAAGATGGCACCTGCAAGAGGACGCCCCTGGCTGACCTCACGGGCCACGAGGGTACATGAGGAAAGAGACAGTCTTTCAGATACCTAGAGGCCAAGCCATTGAGGGTTTTATCAGTTAAAACCAGCACCTTGCATTGTGCCCGGAAAGCTATTGGCAGCCAGTGCAGACTCGGACTGTGTTCCCAGCAACCCGTCACAAACAGAAGGCAGGCCACTGCTTTCTGCACCACCTGCAGCTTCCAAAAAGTCTTAAAGGCATGGATAACAAAGACATGGAAGACAGTGGCCAGATCTGAATCTGATAACAATGGTTGCAGCCTTCTCACCAGATGTAATTGTTGAAAGAAAGGCACTCCTGGCCACCACCGCAACCGGACAATCCAGGCACAGCAGGGGATCCAAGAGCACCCCAGGACTGTGAACCTGAATGACCAAAAGAGGTTGGACCCCATCAATAACAGGAGTCCCTACATCTCCCAGGCCACACAACTGGCCAACCATCATCACCTCAGTCTTTTCTGCATTCAGCTTCAATCAGTTCATCAGCATCCAGTCCCCAGCAGCAGCCAGGCACTGGGTAAGCACCAAAACTGCAGAACCTGGGTCAGATGAAAGACAGAGAGAGAGAGCTGGGTGTCATCAGCATATTGATGGCACTTCACACCAAATCTCTGAACAATCTTGATCAGGGGCCCCAGATACAAATTGAACAGGAGAGATGACATGATAGAACCCTGCAGAACCCCACAAGGGAGCTCCTAAGGGGCCAATAAGCCACCGTCCATCACCACCCTTTGGATTCCCCCAGTCAGGAATGAGCATAACCACTGAAGAGCAGTCCCCTGCACCCCTGCCAATTCCCAGCGCCATGTCAACAACATCCATTGATGAACAGTATCTAAGGCCGCCGACAGATCTTAAAAATAAATAAATAAATAAAAAAAAAAAAAAAAATCAACAGGTTACCATTTCCCCTGCTGATTTCCAAGCAGAGATCATCAACCAAGGCCACAAGTACAATTTTAGTGCCATGCCCAGGACAAAAATCAGACTGTCATGGCTCCAGGAATCCAACAGCATTGAGATGCACCTGGAGCTGAAAAGCAACCACCCGTTCAATAACCTTCCCTAAAAAGAGAAGATTAAAGATGGGGTGATAGCTGGAGGGGATTCAACATCAAAGGATGGTTTCTTAAAAGCAACAGATAGATGACCACAGTTTTAAGGTCATCAGGCAGCCTGCCCTCCCAAAGGGAGGCAGTGACAAACCCCAGCCAGCATCACCCAGTGTCACCCAGCTGGCTTTCACTATCCAGGATGGGTGGGGATCTAGTTTAAAACTAGTTGGCCCTACCCCTCATAGAACATCCTCCACATTGGTAGGCAAGATTAATCAAAGTTAATCCAAGTAACCCAGACAGGACCGGGCCTCCCCAACCCCAAACTCTCACCCTTCACCCAAAGTAGCAACACCCAAGTTGAGTGATTTTATCTGCAAAGTAGATGGAAAACTCAGCACAGAGGGTAGCCAATGCCTCTAACTCCAGGCAGAGACCACTAAGATTTAATGAGCTATTCACCACCCAGAAGAGTTCAGCCAGATGCCACTTTGCAGATGCCATGGCAGCAGCAAAAAAAGCTTACTTCACTGCCACCACCACAGCCAAGGCATAGTCCTTTAAAAACAGTATGCCACAGTTGGTCGGCTTTGGCCTGAGTCAAGCACCACCTGCACTCTAACCGTCTACCCTTTCACTTTAGCAATCTCAGGTCTTCCGTATACTAAGTAGAACTGTGCTGCCACTGCAGAGGAAGCAGACACCTGGATGCCACACTGTCAATAGCTCAGATCAAAATGTCATACCACAGGTCAACAAAGGCATCAACAGGGAGACCGTAGACGTCAGCAGGTAAGTCCCCCAAAGAGTTCTGGAATTCTTCCTAATCCATTAGTCTCCAGGGGCAGATCATCCAAACTGGTGAAACCTACGTGGAACACAGTGCTGTACTCTTAATTTTTTGCATCCTTTGACTATTATGAAGCCAAAACTATAAACCAGTTCAATAAACCAAACTGTCAAACCTAAGATGCGACCCAAAAACTGGAGAACACTTAAATATCGACTTTACCTTAAAACCACGAGTATACCCACTGAATCCAAGCAGCATTTATTCACATGCATAATGGTAAGTGTGTCACATGTTGTTGTGTTCTTGAAACAGCACCCAAGAGCTCGGCTGCTTTCAAAACCAAGTCCTAAATATCGGAGCAAATGGAATTTGGATCAGACGCTAAGCATTTTGTTTAATAAACTGCTTTAAAACTTCCAGTCTCATCTCCATGTCCACACTGAGCACCTCAACACCCAAACAAGACCTGCTATCCTTAATGGAGTGTGTGACAAAGCTAATCAAAAATCAATGAAGCATTAACTACATTTTCTTCTTTTCCACCTCTTTTTTGCATTCTATAACCGTAAATACCAACAACTATTAGTTATGTAAAATTACTAGAAAAGATAATTTGCTATTAATGAACTTCAAGCTTCTTTTGACTGGTGGAAAAGTTTATTTGTATATCTACCAGATCTGTGTATTTGAGCTGGAGAAAAAACAGAACACTCATTGCAAGGGAGGGTGGGAGGAGTATGTAGAAATTCCCCTACGGATGGAACAATTAACACTTACTATAGTACAATGAGTATAAGAATCACCACAGCTTTATAATAATAAAAACAATAAAAATAAATAAAAAAATTAAAAAACTGATTGCATTTACAGATTGCACAATGTCAACAGGGCCCAAGCATCATTTCTTTGTGCCTGGTACAAACTTTGAGCACAAGCCCCAGCCATAATCTCATGAGTCATGAAAGAAACATTTCTATTTTATTTCTAAAATGACATAATTGGACTATATCACTTTACAGCTTTATTTTTCTGACCTTTTTCATTGCAAAATCATGAATGACCTCACGAAAGTCAATATTTCTTGCAAGTTCACACTCAATAGGCAAAACAGCAAGGTGATTACGTGTTCTTGTGCCATAGTACAACACCTGCAATTTCTGATGAGCGCTAGCTTGCTGAAACTTTTCAGCTTCTGCCACAGTCACTGGCAACGTGCAAAAAAAGCCTCAGTTTTTTTTCTTATGAAGTGGGCTTGCAGCCCACCCCAACCCGCACTCCCAGGCCCTGGTAACGTGCACCCATTCCTCTCCCCACCCATGCTTGGGCCCTGAACAACAGATCTTTTTGGCAGACTCAGCATATGCTGGGGATGTCACTTACCTTAAGAATAATATAATTACTTTAGACAAATTGGCCATGGGACCCGCGTTCACTGCATTTACAATGGGGAAAATACAGTGAGCACAGGTCCCTGGTTCATGCATCAGTATTTGTTTAGCTCCACTTACCAAATACAACATGCACAGATCTTTAGGATAAGCATTCAGCCTCTTACAATGTTTTCCTGAACCTTTATTCAGAGAACCCCTATTTTGTCTCGATGATTATTGCCATTTTCCCTGTCTTCTCAATATTAGAAACCAACTAGTTTCTGGATATTATTCTAACAGTTTGGTGGCATTCGCCTTTACCAGACAGGATACGTTGTTTCAAATTAAAGTGCGGTGGTATATAAAGGGAGATGGGGATGGCTTTATACAGACAATGAGGCTTAGATGGTGGAAGGGATGCATCTGGAAGGGATGCATTTTTTAAAGTTATAGTGCAGCTCCCTCTCCTGAAGTTCCCCCTTCTCATTATATTATATCAGGGGCCTGTGTTTACTGCATTTTCCCCTTCAGTGACAATGGGGGAAAACACAGTGAACACAGGTCATGATTATAGATAATGTTGCACTATGTTCCTGCTTTTCACTCGAGTTTTCCCCCCAACTCATTCCTAATGCTTTATCCCTTAATCCACTTATCTTGATGGACTTTTTTGTTGATAGGTGGTGGTGTTGTTGTTTTTTTTTAAAAAAGCTAAGTGGCTCTGGTAGAAGTTTAATCTCATTTTCCAACACCCTTTTTTTGTAGCACAATAACCAACTATTTTGATTTAACAAACTGTCTTCACTGCATCCTGGTTCCAAGCCTCACAGGATTTGCTCATCCCACAAATCACTGTTCCAGTTAGTCTTGCTCCATTGTTTCAGGAGGAGGGTTGGGGAAGCGTCTGTACAGGATTTTGCTTATTCTAGGCCTGGTCTAGCCTAGGGTTCAAAAGCACAGAAGGGTAGTCCAGGCATTCTTGGACCCAAATTAGGAGTTTAGTTATTTAACATTGAGGATAACCACCTGAGATGGTTATTAATTATATTACAATAGCACCATTTTCCACCATACTCTGTCCATGAAAATTCAGGTTTTGGACATGGATTGGAAGCTTTTTTTCCTTTTTCAGCTAAACAGTTCACGTAAGCTACACCCTTACTTATCCCAGGCTGACCTTGCCACAGTGATCCATACCCTGGTGACCACCAGGCTGGTTTTCTGCAACTCCCTCTTTTACGGGCAGTCGGTGGCGCTTACCTATCACTTCAGAATGTGGCAGCACAGCTGCTTACTGATTTGAACAGTCATGATCACATTATTAGGGATGGGCAAATGCGGTTTGGAAGTCTGGAGTTTGGCCCGAACTCAGCCTGTTCAGACGACTGAACCCGAATCCGAACATGAACTGACCGAACCGAACTTAATTCCGAACGTTGAAATGACCGAACCGTTCGGTCCGTTCGAATCACGTTCGGGTGGCAAAAACGTGTCACTGGAAGGCAAAATGTGACAGGGAGGGGGAGTCAGCTGAGGAACAGACTTCCAGGAACCAGGGGTGGAGAGGCTTGGAGTAGCAGCTAGCCTGTCCAATCACCATCCCTTTTCGCCTCAGACCACTGGCTTCGCAGTTTGTGATTGGCCATGGGCTAGGCTGCACTGAGCCAATGGGGCGGTGAGGCAGGCGCAGCAAGAAGCAAAACTGATTGCCTCCCCCCTTCCCAACACCTTCTGAGCTAGTCGCTGTTCCTGAACAGCAGGCTTTTCAGAAGGCTCCCTCTCTCCCAGCAGTTTTTGTTCTTTCCTATTCCGAATCCATTGCCATCCTCCTCCTATTTCACCCATCCAACCCATTTACCTCCATATCATAATTTATTTAGATTATATTAGATAGATTTAGGTGTTATTTTTTGTTTTTACCCCTCCCTGTGTTCAATCTTCCTTCCTTCCTCTCCCCTCCATTCAATCCTTTTCCCTTTCCCTCTTATTCCATCCCTGATTCCCTTCCCCTGTTTTAAATTTTGGATTTATTTAGACTAGCATTATTATAAGATTGATTTTCATTTCAATTTTGTACCCCTCCCTGTGTTCTTCATGTTTCCCCCTGTGTAATATTGTATATATAGATAGATAGTTATTAGATAGACAGTTACTAGATAGATATACATAGTAGGGGCGGGACCCCGGGCCCATTACCGGCTACCGGATTTACCGGTTACCGGTTTCACAAAAACCGGATTCCCGGATTAAATCCGGTATACCGGTGCCGGATTTATTGCATTGGTTTCAATGGGGCGCTGTGTCCCCATTGAAACCAATGCAAT
>QEPC01004745.1:2038728-2083996 GCA_003113815.1 Sphenodon punctatus
AGGGCAGCTCACAACATGTTAAAACATATAAAAATATATTATAATAATATTATATAACAAATAACATTATAAAACCAAAATAAAATATAGCCCAGGCGGAGCTAAACAAATCCCCATCCCAACCCCTTACCCATCTCCTTCTCCAAAAGCCTGGCAGAACACGGTCTTACATCGCCACCAGAAGGTGAGCAAATCCGAGCAAAGGCGGGCCTTCTCTGGAAGGAAGTTCCACACAACGGCCTCCTCATAGTGGCCATCAGGCAACAGTGCGGGACGTCAAGAAGAGCGCTCCCAGCAGACCACAAAGGTCAGCTTAGGGTCTGGGGAATGAGGCGGTCCTTCAGATACATCGGACCCAGACCATGTAGGGCTTTAAAGATTAAAACCAGCACCTTGAATCAGGCCTGGAAGACTATTGGCAGTCAGTGCAGTGCACACAGAACTGGAGTTATATGCTCACGCCAGCCCATCCCCATAAGGAGACGGGCCACTGTATTCTGCAGCCTCTAGATTGTCACCATGGGCAGCCCCACATAGAGCACATTATATTAGTCTAATCTCAAGGCAATGAAAGTACAGATGGTGGCAAGGTCAGAATTAGAAATATAGGGCTGAAGCCTTCTAACCAGATATAATTGGCAGAAGGCGCCCCCCCCAGCCGCTACCTGGCACCCAAGTGTATCTGCGGATCTAGGAGAATCCCCAGGCTCCAGACCTGAGACACAAAAGAAGAGCGAACCCCATCTATGATGGGTGTCTCCTCCTCCCACCCCCCTCAGGTCACCAGCCCTATCAACCAGCATCACCTCCATCTTCTTGGGATTCAGCTTCAATCGACTTGCCCTCACCCCATCCCCCACAGCTGCCAGACACCAGGAAAGCACTGAGACTGTTGGGTCAGGGTCAAATGAAAAACGAGAGGTAGAGCTAGGTGTCATCAACGTATTGGTGGCAATGCACCCCAAACCTCCTCACAATCTCACCCAGCGGCTGCATATACATGTTGAACAGGAGGGGGGACAGAATAGAACTCTGTGGCACTCCACACAGAAGGCCCCAGGAAGACGATGAACATCACCATCCCGCTGGGATCTCCCAGCTAGGAAAGAACTGAACCATTTAACAACAGTCTCGCTAACCCAGCCAGATTTCGCAGGCAGGTCACCAACACTTCATGGTCAGCGGTATCAAATGCTGCTGAAAGATCTAACAGAATCAGCAGGGTCAAACTGCCCTTGTCCAATTCAAGGCGCAGATAGTCGACCAAAGCCACAAATGCAGTCTCAGTGCCATAACCCGGGCGAAAGCCAGACTAGGATGCGTCTAGAAACCCGACGCTATCCAGATGCGCCCAGAGCTGCTGAACCGCCACGCACTCAATAACTTTCCCTAAAAAGGGAAGGTTAGAGACAGGTTGATAGCTGGCAGGGGAACTAACATCAAGAGAAGGTTTCTTGAACAAAGGCCAAAACAGAGCCTCCTTGTGGCAGTCCGGCAACCTGTCCTCCCGCAGGGAGGAGTTGATTACCCCAGCCAGCAACAGCCTAATGTGTCTCGGCTGGTTTTCTCCAACCATGATGGGCACGGATCTAATTCACAAGCAGTGGCTCTAACAGCCCCAAGCACATCCTCTGCATCAGCGGGTGACATCATTTGATACCGATCCCATAAAACCAAACAAGCTGGGACTTCCATGACCTCTCGCTGTCTTTGAAAAGGCGACGTCAAAGTCATGGTGATTGCGAGCAATTTTATCTGAAAAATAATCAATAAATTTGTCACAGTGGGCACAGGAAGACTCCCGTTCCAGGCAGAGACAGGCCGGACTGACCAAACCTCTCACCACCCGGAAAAGGTCCGCTGGATGAGATTTTGCAGATGCTATGATGGCAGCAAAGAAACTCTTCTTTGCTGCCCACACAGTTATAGCATAGTCCCTTAAATATGCTCCATGCCGCAATCAGTCGTCTTCAGTTCAAGTCCAATGCCACCGACACTCTAACGGCCTACCCTCGTGCTTAAGTCGCACCAGGTCCTCAATAGACCACAGGGATCTGCGCTGCCACACCACAGGGAGTGGATGCCTGGGAGCCACCTTATCGATGGTCTCTGCCAAAAAAGTATTCCATAAGGCAACGAGGTTATCGACCGTGCGGCCATCAAGGTCAGAGGGTAAATCCACCAGAGCATTCTGGAACCTAGATGGTTCCATAAGTCTCAGAGGGCGGACCAATCTAACAGGCCCCATGCCCCACCAGGGACAAAATTTCAGCGGGACACACTCCTTCAGGACGTAAGGGTCTGACCATGATGAGGGTGAGATATCTACACCTCTAATCATAGGACCTCCTGCCTCAAGGCCAGTGCAAAACACTTAGTCCAGAGTATGCTCCCTCATGCTTTGGGCCATATACAACCTGGGCAGGCCCATGGTTGCCATAGAGGCCATAAATATATAAAGGCCGGAAAAGCACTACAGAAAAAAAAATATATCGTCCTCATTTATCATTTATTATTTGTGAGCCGTTCTGAACCTCTAGGAAAAAAGTGGCATATACATTTAAATAAATAAATAATCAAGTACTAGAAATCCTACATATGGGACCAAGGTTTCAATTCTGGATGGCAATGTACAAAACACATGACAATAACAGGGTTCCTAGGGATTTGAACCCTTCCCATTATCTATCTCAGTGTAACTTCTCCATAGTGTAGACTTCATCTGTCTTAATGTAGCTAATCAAACCTAACCCTAGTGTTACTAATGACTAAAAATAATAAATTATTATTATTATTATTATTAGCAGCAAGCATTTATATGGCACCAGCAATGCACCTGGCACTTTACAAAGTAATGGAACAGACACGGTCCTTGCCCTAGGGCTTACAATCTGAGAGACCGAGGGGAGGGAATGAAGGAAGGGGAATAGAGGAAGAGACAAGAAGTGTAATATTCACGAAGATGTGAGGTCCCAGGTGCACACGCTTGGCTTGGTTACATCGAGAATGATAGCTGGCTGGTCCGGGTGGTGAGGATAGGAGTACACAGACTTCAGGTAACAGATTGTAATGGATGGAGGGTATCAGCAGGAGTTAAGTGAGGGGAGCGAGGAGTCGGGAAGGGCAGATCAGAAGAGGTGGGTCTTGAAGAGGGATTTGAAGATACGAAGGGAGGGGGCAAGGCGGATGTGGGCAGGGAGGGAGTTCTAGGCATGGGAAGCAGCTAGGGAGAAGGGACGAAGGCAGTTAAGGGAGCAGGGGTGGCGTGGGAGGGCAAGAGAGGGGACAGAGGAGGAGTGGAGTTCACGGACTGGAGCACGGAGGAAAATTAGTTGAGAGAGGTAGGGGGGGAGCAAGGTTGTGAAGAAAAAATAATCATTTCTATAGCGCTACTAGGCATACGCAGTACTTTACAGTCATAGATTTTGGAGAGAGGTAGGTCCCTGCCCAGTGAACTTACAATCGAAGATGGACGCAGGTGAGAGGAACACACAGAGACAGACATTCCCATTTCTTACAGATGGGAAGTCAAGGGTCAGAGGATGGGACTTGCCCAAGGCCGCCCAATGAGTTCATGGGAAGGGCAGGATTTAAACCCTAGTCTCCCAGGATCGAGTCCAGCACCTTATTCACCACACTGGTTCTCTAGACAGAGAGACTGTGACTTGACCAAAGCCACCCAATGAGCTCATGGCTAGAGCGGGATTTGAACCCTGACTTCCTAGGCCCAAGTCCCACAACTTATCCACTACACCACACTGCCTCTCTCTGGTGTAGAATAGTGTCCATCCTATTATGAACCTAAATCAATTACACTGAGGCAGACAGTCTTTAAAAGGTGGGAAGTGTGCAGCTTCAATAAAGTGAAATACATTGAGGGAACTA
Source organism: Sphenodon punctatus (assembly GCA_003113815.1). Lineage (NCBI taxonomy): Eukaryota > Metazoa > Chordata > Lepidosauria > Sphenodontia > Sphenodontidae > Sphenodon > Sphenodon punctatus. The sequence continues at coordinate 2,042,614 of QEPC01004745.1, forward strand.
ACATTAGTGATGTTGGTGAACTAACATGGAACAGCGATGATGTTTCTCAAAGTGTAGACAAGTACTTTGTATTGTAACCTCCTGAAACTAAATCCCTCTGCCTTAAAGTTTATAAAAACAATAAGAGTAGAAAAAGATCCCTCTCACCATCCCAGAACTATTGTGAAACTTAGTCATCTTTCCAGAATTATCACCCTTGTGTTTGGTGCATATGGCCTTGTTACTGCTGTGTCGTAACTCCTAACCACCTCCCAAAGCTATTTGAGATCCATGGATAGAAGTGAAAGGTGGTATTACCATTTTTAGTGATGATCATGTTTAAAGTGCTCTATATTGGGAAGGAGATTGTTTGTTTGGGTTTTATTTTTAGTAAGGCAAAGAAAAAAAATCAACACAAATGATCTAGTGGCTGAAAGGGCAAGGTTTTAGAGGACTACATACATACAACTTGACTGAGTGATGAGAAGAGCGGGGGGGTGGGGGTGTTAGCATGATAAACAATTACAAAGAAGTTGACCAGTAAGAAAAAGTATTTTAGAAGAAAATAAACAATGATACACTATCAGAGAAACTAAAAAGACGGCAGAGATTTCTAAGACTATAAAATAGGCTCCAAACGAAAGTGATACAAATCCTATAGGGTGGACAAGATTGTGCCTGTTAGGAAACAACTCTAAGGAAGAGATCAATGCTGATCTTTTTTGTTTCAAATTTCCATTGTCCTATAAATAAAAGTTCTTATTTCAGGCAAGCTAGTAAAGCAGTAGCTCCGAACTGATGTGCCACATCAGGGAAGTTTGTCTATCACTGGTTTCTCCCAAAGTCAAGTATGCCCCCAAAATATAGCCGATTATAATTGCTCGCTGAACCATAGCCTTTAGATTTAGAGGCCACATTTCAGTTGGTTGCTAAACTTAGATGGTTTCAAGGAGGTGGTAGGCAGAGCGAGCGTACGCCCCCACACACAAAACCAGCACTTGCAGTGTGGCTATCATTGGTTTCTCCCAGAGTGAAGCTATTCTGTGCTACTCCCCACAGTCAAGTTTCTCACTAAAATGGTGAGTGTAATACTGTAGTTTTGATTAATCAATTTAACAGCCCAATTGGTACCTGCTTCATTTTATCTTTTGCTACATGCAAGTAAGGTGCTCAGTGATGCATTCAGTTTAAGTGTATGACTATGCAGTGGTGCATTGCAATAGAAGTGCCAAAGCATAAGTGTGCCCAAGTTGAAAACGGCTGGGAACCTATCATACCAATATGTTTACAAACTAAGAAGGACAAGGGTAACTGACATTATAGAACATTCATCAGCCAATTTAGTTGACTCTTACATTGTATTTTAGATTGCAAGTTTCTCATCAACAGGTGCTCCAACCACTTATTTATTTATTTTAAATGTTTGATACCCCACCCCCTCCCGCCGATAGTGACCCAGGGCAGCTTACAAAAGTAGATAAAGACGAGCAATAATAAAATTCAGGGAACAACATTAAAAACATACTGTCCAAGATTAAACTTCCACATTTTTCCCCTCCCAACCCATACACCCCTCACCCCGCTCCCTCACCGAACGCCTGACAAAACAGTCAGGCTTTACAGCACTTCCAGAAGGAGAGAAGATCCAGAGACAAACGGACATCAGCCCGGAGAGAGATCCACAGCCTCGGGGCGGCCATCAAGAACACCCTCCTCATTGTTGCCACTTAGCGCACATGGGGAACTTCAAGGAGGGTGCCCCAGCCGACCACAGGGGATGATCCAGAACCGGGGAGTGAGGTGGTCCTGCAAGTAGGCGGGGCCCAGACCATGAAGGGCTTAATAGGCAAGAACAAACACAGGGAATTGGGCCCAGAAGACTATTGGCAGTCAGTGCAGTGAGCGCAAAAACATTGTTATATGCTCATGGCAACTTATCCCCATCAGGAGATGGGCCTGGGGAGGGACAAAGAAGAGTCCCACAGGACCACACGCTGAGCTCTTCTGACCAGAAACAAGAGGAACCATTCGAGAACAGTACCGCCCACCCCAACTCAGTCGTGCAAACGATTCACCAGCATCTCATGGCCAACCATGGGTGTTTTCAGACATGACGGGGTGGCTTTGCCCCATCCCGAAAACAACCCAGAGATTCCCCGTACCAGGGATCCCAGCGGAGAATCAGGGAGGGGGCGGGGCCGTGCGGCCGCACGTTGCGGCCCCGCCACGCTCTCTCGCCCTCCCTCGCTGCCTGCCCTCTGGGGAGACGGGCGGGCGGCGAGGCCGAGTTCACCACGGCCCGGAATCCCGCCGGGAATTCCGGGCCGTGATAACCGACCAGACGTTACTTTTTATTGATGCCCGCCTGGAATCACTTTCACCACGCTTCTGCGAATTTTCCCGCCGGGAGCCCGGGAAGCGTGGTTGAAATTGACCCCATGTGGGTATTCAGTGTGGCGAACATCTGGCGGCCGCCGAACAGATGTGCAAGGCACAGTGACCCCAGGTGGGTATTCACTGTGATCTTGTCACGTCTGAAAATAGCCCATGTTAAAAGCCATTGACCGACCCAACAAAACGAAACGAGTTTAACGCCCCTCGTCCAACTCATGGTTCAGGTCATCGACCAAGGCCACAAACCCAGTCTCCACGTCACAACCCAGGTGAAAGTCAGACTGCGAGGGGTCCAGAAAACCGATGCAGTCCAAATGCCCCTGAAGCTGTCAAGCCACCACCCGTTCAATAACCTTCCCTAAAAAGGGAAGATTAGAGACCAGACAATAGCTAGCAAGGGAGTCAACATCAAGTGATGGATTTTTGAGCCGAGGTCGAACCACTGCTTCCTTGAGGTAGTCCGGCACCCTGCCCTCCCTAAGAGAGGCATTGACAATCTCTGCCACCAATGGCCCCGGCTGACCTTCATCAGCCAAGACAGGCATGGGTCCAATTCACAAGTTGTAGTCCACACAGACCCGAGCACATCCCCTGCATTGGTGGGCAAAACCGACAGAAAGTGATCCCACAATGCTGGACAAGCTGGAGCATCCATAATCCCAAGTTCTCCTACCACATCAACCACAACGTCAAAGTCGTGGCGAATGTGAGCGATTTTCTCCACCTAATAGTTGATAAACATGTCACAGCGAGCACTGGATGACTCCAGTTCCAGGTGGAGACAGACTGAACTGACCAGACCTCTCACCACCCGGAAAAACTCAGCAAGATGTGACTTTGTAGATGCAATGGCAGCAGCAAAGAAACCCTTCTTTGCTGCCCACACAGCCACGGCATAGGTTCTTAAACTAGCCCTATGCTGCAATTGGTCGTCTTCAGCATGAGTACAATGCCACCATCACTCTAACCACCTCCCTTCCTGCTTCAACTGCCGCAAGTCCTCCATAAACCTGCAATGCCGATGCCCAGGAAACCGACACCTGAGAGCCATCAGGTCAATGGCCTCAGTCAGCAAGGTATTCCAAAAAGCCACGAGATCAACACGTGAACTGCCCTCATATTGAGGGTGGTACAGTGTGAGCTAGACATTAGATTAAGGGTACTCTTGTCTAGGATACATGTTTGAGCACTCTCAGGGGATACCAATCATTCAAATCAAGTTTGAAGTTACATATAAGCTTGTTTTTCTGATATAAAGACATTGTGAAACATGAGAATCTGCAGAAGGAAAAAAGCTTTAAAAAAACCTACTACAGAAAAAAGGAAATGGTGTGTTTCCAAACATCAAGGAAAGAATATCTCTCTAGAGAAGTAATGTACAGTGGAAAGGTGGGGGAGAAGGAGGGTTGATGGAGGTGTTTTGTCAAAACAGCATTTCGACTCCTACTGATATCTCAAGACACTACAAAAAAAATTCAGACAACTGTGGAATGAAATCAGGAAGTGTCTGACATTGCCAAAAGCCACACAAATTCCCTCATCTCCTTCAGACGTCTTTTCCTGTAGTAATTCAGTCTTGCTCAATGCAAGAATTCCTGTAGGGCAGGCAATCATATTCAAAGGAGGAAGAATTTCCAAGGCATACAACTGCAGGTACGTTCTTAAAATGTTAGAAAAACTTGAATGTTTCCAAAATGCAACTAATAAAATATCCTTGGTAGCAGCTTATCTTACACAGGGCTTCTCTCAATTCTTGCAGGAAGTTTGTGGTGATGCTGGAAAACCCTGCACAGCCCATGACAAAATCTCATAGCCTTTCTGAAGAGTAGCATTTTACTACATTTAGGCTGCCTCTCAGCTTTAATTTCTCTGAGAGGCAGCCTAAATGTAGGCTTAGGGATTTGTACCTAACATCTTGTCCTTCCAAAACCTCTAAAAATTTAGACATCTTCCCACGTTTAGCAGGTGGTCTCTCTGTTATAATGGGAATTGTTACCGGTATGATAATGCTGAGTGGCATCCATGAGTAGTTTTCATTACGAGAGGGAAATCTTTTCCCAAAATTAGTTTAATTTCCTTTTAAATTGAGAAGGAGGAGAAGCAGCCGCCGCCTAACATTTTAGCACTCTCAAGGACAACAATGGGGAGGAGGGAGATAATCCCTAACCCAAGTACAAATTCAGCGCCCTTCTGACCATTCTTCTACACTGCCCTCCTGCACTTTTCCTTTTGTTCATTTATATTTTATACAAGCCAGTTGTTAATTGCTGATGTTCCAGACGCTATAAACTGAAATACAGACCAAAATGGATTTATTTATTTTTTACAGAAATAAGAAACTATGTTCACAGACGAACATAGTGAATGAGTCAGTTTACCAAGGTTTCTTTTCTATTCTTATCTTTTGGTTTCTTACTATGCTCAGCCTGTCCAGACTCCATATCATTGAATACTGCATGGTTTTGACAAAGCAGCTGTCAAACACACACACACCATATTCAATTGTGGTGGGTGAACAATCAGGATGGATCTATGTTCCAACTTATCTGTTGGGGTAGTCACATTTTCAAGTGATCATGTTTTCCCACCCTTTCCCCCACAAAAGACAGAATCTCAGCATTACCCATTGACAGACATAAGCCAGTATCTCAGGTCACTCCAAACAGGGGCCTTTGTGATATAAGCAGTAACTCAGAGTATTTTCAAATGTGATGGCAGCATGGTTAACCTGTGCCCCGCCATCACATTGAAATGCGGCCGCCAGATGTTAGCACAATCTGTCTCCCAACCATGGAGGGGGCTAGCCCAGGCTGTGACTCAGGGAAATCCCTAAGTCACAGCCCGGACTAAGTTCCACCCCAGTCGGCAGCCAGCCACCAGACCCAGAGTAAAGCGGGCTATCACATTTGATAGCCGACTGTACTTACCGCAGCGCAGTCTAGAGGGGTGAGAGGAGCCAGGCACCATGGTGGCCATCATTGGCCACAATAGATCCCATCAGCAAGGGGGCAGGCTTCTCCACACAGCACTGGGACAAGCGAACACACGTTCGTGCATCTTCCCAGCCTGGTCACTGTCACATTTGCTTGGCGGCAGGTGATGGTCTAGAACTCCATGGTGGCAACAGGAGATACCACATCTGAAAACACCCTCAATCAACTGTTCTTATGGCAGCAAACTCTGGACTCTATTGGATGGAACAATTCAGGATGGCAGGGGTGACACGTGTCAGGAGTCCTCAATGGTATTTGCTCCAACATCGTCACTAAAATTTTGTTAGTGTACTTATGGGACCACAGAGGGCCCCTTTACCCCTACATTCGTATGTTACAGGCTAAGTACAAGCAATACAAAACAAGGGGCAAAAATGGAATAAGCAAACAATCAAAAGCAAAAACGAACAAGCTACTAACAAGACCTGGCTAAAATTCCAATAAAAAGTAAATATATTTAATAACAAATACGAAATCAGTTAATAAACATAGCCTGATTCACGCTAAAGTTTTTTTCCCCCTCAGTGTATATAAGCTACCTGAGTACCAAGCTACTTGGTTTTAACGGGGTAACCAGAAGCTGCTCCTCTGAGAATTAGGGAAGTGTAGGCTCAAATGTTTTCCCTTCCCAGGTTGAGTTTTTTATTCTCTTTTCCCTACTTTTCAAGTATTTTTTTCCATATACATTCCTATGTCATGCATTTACCATTGGATATAATTGCTTCGTAATTCATTTGTGTTAGCCTTTTTTACAATCACCCATTAGCTCAAAGCTAGTTTCCAGCCCTGTTTGCCTAGATACAGTCTCTTGCAGGATTAGTGAGTTTTGGATTTATAATCCTGTTTAGTTTTTATTTTTATTTATTATTTTTGCAGTTAAACATACATTAGACTATAGCAGTATGACCTTTGTTGAGGTAGCTTTAAATAGGTTGCATGGTTATTTGTTATACATGGTATTTTAGGAAATGTTGGGCTTCCTCCTTTCCTGTGTTTAAAGAGGATGCTTATTTGGCTTATTCACTGTGTTTTACCTCACTGTTGTGTTTGGACTAGGTTTTTTGGAGAGAAATTATTAGTTTTATTATTGATCTTTTTATTTGTTAGCAGTTGGATTTCAACAACGGAGCATGAAGAACGTAGAGGTTTCATCCACAGGGATATACTTTTTTTTTGTGACATCTTCAGTGTATATATGCTATTTGGCAATTTATTTCTTTTTTAATACCTTGATGTAAACGGAATTTGTTTAGGAATTATTCCATCCTTTAGAGATGATCTATTTATCTATTTTTTATTTATATCCCACCTTATCCCCAAAGGCTCAGGTCAGCTCACAACACACACATAAAATACAAATATAAATAATGAAAAACCCACGAAACTAAACACCCCCCCATCACCCTCCCTCCAATCTATCCCTGCTGATTAAATGCCTGGTCCAAAAGAAAAAAAAGAAAAAAAAAGGTCTTGCACAGCCTCTGGAGGACATTCAAACTAGGGCTCAGGTGCGCCTCCAAGGGAAGGGAGTGCCAAAGCTGTTAAGATTCAGAGATATGTTGATTGGGTGTATTTTTTGTGTGTGTATTTTTATACATTGTAAGCTGCCCCGAGCTGCCTTTGGCAGGAAGGGCGGGATATCAAATGTTTAAATAAATAAATAAATAGATTTTTACTTTTTTATTTATCATTTTGGGGTATAATTAACGATATACTCAGGTTTGGTTTTGTCTTTTTCTTTAACAGGGGTATTCATCATCAGACACGTAGTTTTTTCTGGATGTTGTTTATCTGCCACGAACATAGTTTGCAGCTTTCAGGGTGTAATATGACCTAGAATCCCCCTATTTTTAGAATTCATTTCCTCAATTTCACACTTTGTACAAAATACACAAATTCATAGTTGCATAGGATGTATGGGTTTTTTTGTTCTGCAAGTACATCTTCTTCCACGGTTTATATAAGAAATCGGACAATTGGGTCCCTTACCTTGGGAATTGTCCTTCTGTGGACTCGATGGGAGGTTATTCGGACACTGGGAGCAATCTACAGTATGGCCAGCAGGAAGCAGCACTACGTTTTCAGCTGGGCATGCGTAGGGCCGTTGCTCCCTTGCTTCCCCAGGTGTATAAAGCGACCGGAGAAGGAAAACCTGAAAAACCAAATAACTCTCATCGAGTCCACAGAAGGACAATTTCCAAGGCAAAGGACCCGACTGTCTGTTCTATGGACTCAGTCCGTTTATTCAGACACTGGGAGGTATTCAGACACCAGGCTGCTTTTGCAGGAGGGGCAGAGTATAAATCCACAAAATAAATAAAAAGCAGTAAGTGAATTTTGCATATGGGAGTGGCCCTCTAAACAGTATCAATTAGGACTCCTTGTAAAATCCACCACCCAAAGGAGGCTTCAACAGAATCAAAAAGATCAATTTTGTATTGCTTACTGAAGGTATGGGGAGTCCTCCACATAGCAGCCCGACAAATCTCAGATAAGGAAGCCCGAGATCGAAAGGCCCAATTAGTAGTAGCCCCCTGAGTAGAATGGGCAAGGACTTTGGGAGGAGGAGGCAATCCCGCAGCCCTATAGACATCAGCAATGCAAGCAGAAATCCAGCGTGAAATGACCGACTTGGATGCTGCCTTGCCCTTGGATCTAGGGTGATAACTAACGAGAAGTCTCAAGGTGCGTTGGAAGGCTGACGTATGCTCGAGGTACATTTTTAGGGCTCGACCAAGGTCGAGAGTGTGCCAGATTCTTTCTAGGCGACGGCAAAGGCACGGACAAAAGGAAGGTAAGATCATTTCCTGCGCAAGGTGAAAAGAAGAGGCCACCTTAGGTAGGAAGGAAGGGTCTGTGCGCCGAACGACAGACTCCTTTCTGAAAGAAGAGAGAGAAGGGTCCATGGAGAGGGCCCCAATCTCAGACACCCTTCAAGCAGATGTGATGGCAATCAGGAAAGCGACCTTAATAGACAGGAAGTAAAGGGACACCTCCTGGAGGGGTTTGAAAGGTGGCTCAGTCAGGGCCTGAAGCACCACGTTCAGGTTCCAGGAGGGAAACCTGTGAACGACTGGGGGGGGGAGGGGAGATCTTGCAAGCCGCCCTCAAGAACTGCCTGATGTGAGGGTGGGCAGAGACTTGGAGTCCACTACAGAACCCCAGCGTGCTGTTGATGGCAGCGAGCTGCCTGCCCAAGGTGTTCGGTCTGAGGCCCTTGTGCAAACAGTCTTGCAGGAATTGCAGCACATGTGCAATAGAGAGGGATTGAGAAGGAATCCCATGAGAACAACACCATATCACAAACACCCTCCACGTGCATTGGTAGATCCACCGGGTGGACTGGCGTTTGGCAGCGAGCAACGTTTCAATAACGGTGTCAGAGTACCCCAGGCGTCGGAGAGCTAGGGTCTCAAGAGCCAGGCTGTCAGTTTCAGGAACTAAGGCTGTTGGTAAAAATAGAGGGCCCTGGGACAGCAGCTCCAGTGAGGTGAGGAGACTGACGTGCTGTCCCGCTGAGAGGTGGAGGAGATCCTGGAACCAGGGTGTGCGAGACCAATACGGGGCCAGGAACAGAGGTAGGAGCCTCTCACTCTAACTATTCTCCAAAACTAAATAAAATTTAAGAGGCACGGGCTCTGAACGAGTGCAGAGCACCCTGCTGCAGCTCCTACCTCGCTGAAGACAGATTTTCAACTGGGGAAGCGAGGGAGCAGCAACAGCCCTACGCATGCCCAGCTGAAAACTTATTGCTGCCTCCTGCTGGCCATACTGCAGATTGCTCACAGTGTCCGAATAAACAGACAGTCCATAGAAATACTATTTTTATTTAATTTTTTGTTATATTTTGATGTTGACAGATCGGAATTTTACCTATTTTCTTATAAATGACAATTCATCTGTTTTATTTATAATTACATTGTACATTGCAGGTTTATTATTATTTGATTATATCCCTTTGTCATCAGGTACAATTACCAATTATACCCCTGAAGAAGGGTGTTCCATCATCCGAAACGTGTCGGGTTATTGTATGCGGTAGCACATGACAAAGTGTTTTATAGGATACATTTTTTCTCTGTTTTTGTATGGTTTGTAAAATAAATTTAATTATTGTAATTTAAATACATTATTATTAAATACATTTACATATTATTAGAATTTTAGCCCGGTCTTGTGAGCAGCTTTTTCGTTTTTGCATTTAATAGGCTAAGTACGGTATTATTACTATAATATAGTAATGAATTAAATGCAGAAGTTGCCAGATAGCAAAAATGATTAGACTCCGTTATACACAACTTCTTAGATGCTAAAAAAACCAACCCAGTATTTTCAGAAAGAAAGAAAAAAAATCTTTACTACTGAAAGATATCTGATTTTAAAAACGCCAAACCAACCAAGATTTACACTGCACTCCTATGTCAGCAGGCAGAACAATGAGCACATTTAGTTATTGGCAGTTACTGACTGTTTTTATGAGGGTGAGATATGTCCTACCGTTGGTTATTTATTATCAATAAATCTGATTTGAATTCCTTGTCAACTGCTGAATTCTTTCAATATTTTAAATGAAAGCTACTAGGTTGATGTGGCAGCATTTCCACTAAGGGCATTTTCAGATAAGACAATCTCTACCTTCTACACACCCACTATACATGTTGCGGGGCTGCAGTGTTGCCCTATGGGTGCCCTGTAACATGTACAGTGGGGTGGAGAGTGTCTTGTCTGAAGACACCCTAAATTGCTCCCTTGTTGTTTTCACATTTAGTAAATGAGACCCTGATCCAAACATGTGTTTGATTTGCAAAATGCAGTTGTGCAAGTGTGGACAATAAATCACTTACTTTACCCTTTATATAAGTGAATCATACCAAGGTCTTAAATACTCAAAGAGCTCGGACGCAAGTCACCCTTGGCATTTACCATGAGACTGATCTGACCCAACCATACCCTGATATATATGGACATGGTCTAATACCCCACAGACAAAGCACGAGGTGAACACGTTCCCTTTTCAACATGCGTTGGCTGTCATTCATACAGCTGTCCACATACAGCTGTACTGTGAGGTAGAAGGGGGAAACAGCACAGCCATTGATGCGAGTGCTGGTATAACAACTCCACTCACACATATATCTAGTAGGGGTGAGGTCTAAAACAGTTTCTAGCTTGAGACGTATGAATTCAGGAAAATGGCTCTATGTTCACTATATCTCACGCAGTTAGACCTCATGGCCATTTATAGTGAAGTAACTTGCTAGCTTGTATCCTTTAGGATACATGGCCAAATTATTTCCTAGTTTTAAGCAGGAGGTAATGGAAATGTCAGTTCACACCACTACAAAAGTTTTGCTTATAGAAAATGTGTAAGATGTTTTTTGGTTTTTATAAAAAAGCAGTTACCATATAAATCTGGGTTTGTATAATAAAAGTGTACCTGGATTTTATTCAAAGTCTAATGTTTAGTCTTTGATATAAAAGGACATTATACAGTGCCCATAATATACAGTCTCTGAAGGTATCTCTGAAATTAACAACTGCTTTTGAATCATTAAGCTCCATAGTGCCAATAACCATTTTTTTAAAATGGATTAAATTTCAGTGATGCATTTTTTTTAACATTATTATAAGTTTAAATGGTCTGAAACAGATCACAATGCTTAGAAATAAAGTTGCTCATTCTGTCCTAATGAGCTTCATCTCATAATGCCTAACCATCTCACCCTCAAAGCCTGGAATTTATTAATTAGCGAATGTATTTATTGGAGGCTACTGGAACAGCCCATTAGATTATGTGGTTGCCATGTTGGTCTCAAGTGACAGAGAGGAGACAAAGTGGTTTTAATTGGATTAGGGGCAGTAGGGGGAGAGCGCAAGGTGATGGAGGCCCTGTCCGGTCCAGTTTCGTGGGCGGAGTTTCAGGAAGTGACGCCGGCCGATGCGGTGGATGTCTTGGGGTCTGTGAGGGCTACCTGTTGCGAACTCGATCCATGCCCGTCCTGGTTGGTGAAAGCCTCCAGGTAGCGAGGGTAGTGAACGCATTCTTGCAGCAGGGGAGGTTGTCGCCCAGCCTCAAGAAGGCTGTGGTGTGCCCCCTGCTGAAGAAACCATCTTTGGATGTGGATGCACTCGCCAGTTAGCGACCTGTCTCTAACCTTCCCTTTTTAGGGAAGATTATTGAGCGGGCGGTGGTACTCCAGCTCCAGGTACATCTGGATAGCATCGGTTTCCTGGACCTGTTTCAATCTGTGTTCCACCCCGGCTATGGCACTGAGACGGCGTTGGTGGCCTTGGTCGACAACCTCCGCCGGGAGACTGACGCAGGATGTTCAACATTTCTCATCCTGCTAGATCTCTCGGCCGTTTTTGATACCGTGGACCATGGGCTGCTGTTGAGACGGCTGTGTGACCTGGGGTGGCTGGATGGGACTGTTCTTGAATGGTTCCGTTCATTCCTCTCGAGGAGAAGCCAGCGGGTGGTGCTGGAAGAGGAGACATCTTGCCCTGCACTTTATCATGCAGCGTTCCGCAGGGTTCCATTCTGTCTCCATTATTACTTAATGTATATATGCAGCCCTTGGGGGAGGTCGTGAGAGGGTTCAGGGTGCGATGTCACCAATATGTGGATGATACTCAGCTGTACCTCTCTTTTTCAACTGACCCAGACCCTGCTGTCTCTTTGCTATCCCAGTGTTTGGAGGCCGTAGCGGAATGGATGCGGCAGAGCAGACTGAGGCTCAACCCCGATAAAACGACAGTGGTGATGGTGGGGAGAGTGAGGGAGGTAGTGGCCCCCCTGATTGGGGGGGTTCGTCCGCCTATAGCTTAGCAGGTCCAGAGTCTGGGGGTGATAATGGACAGGTGGAGGCAGTCGCGAAGGCTGCTTTCCGCCAGCTGCATCTGCTGCGGAGGCTGCATCCGTTCGTCTCCGGCCCAGACCTGGCCTCCCTCATCCATGCCTTCGTCACCTCGAGACTGGACTACTGTAATGCGCTCTACGTGGGGCTTCCCTTGTTCCTGGTCCGGAGGCTGCAGCTAGTGCAGAATGCGCCAGCCCGTCTCCTTTCGGGGACAGGTGGTCGGTAGCACATTACACCTGTGCTCCGGACTCTGCACTGGTTGCCGATAGCGTGCCGAGCTAGGTTCAAGGTTTTGGTGTTGATCTACAAGGCCCTTCACGGTCTGGGCTCCTCATACCTCAGGGACTGCCTCGCCCTCCGTGCCCCAGAGCGGCTCCTTCGGTCTGCCAGGGGTGCCTTCCTGTCAATAATAATAATGGAGACACAACGGAGAGGGCATTCTCGGTGGCCGCACCGCACCTCTGGAACTCCCTTCCAGAGGAAGCTCGCCTGGCCCCAAGCCTGTTGACATTCCGGCGAAGTTGTAAAACCTGGTTGTTTGTTTGCCCAGGCCTTTGGGGGGGTGTTTTTTGAGGATTTTTATCGCCCCTACCCTAGTTATTGTTTTAATTGTTTCCCGGGCCCTGTTTTCATATTTGAATTGCATTTTGCTGTATTTTAAATTGTTTATATATTTTTATATATATTATTTTACTGCTAGAAGCCGCCCCGACCTGTTTTCAGGAGGGGCGGGGTAAAAATTCAGAAAATAAATAAATAAAGTAAATAAATATATTTTATTGGACCAACTGCTGTTGGTGAAAATGAACAAGCTTTCTGGCCACACTGGGCCCTTCCTCGGGCAATATAGCGTAGTCAGTCAGAAATATATCAACTGGGCAGATGTAGGCCAGGTATATACGAGTAGGCATGGAATGGGAGGGAGTGAATAAGACATCCCATGCCGCCTCATATACCTGCCCTACATTTGCCTAGTTGATATATTTCTGACTGTCTATGCTACTTGTCTGAGGAAGGGCCCTGTGTGGCCTAAAAGCTTGCTCATTTTCACCAACAGCAATTAATTCAATAAAAGGTATCATTCAAACCACTTTGTCTCCCCTGTGATATCATATAGGAATTCTAAACAGAATATAGTCTTTCTTCCAAATTTAAACAAGAATGTGCCATAGTAGGAATAATATATTTTGGCCCCTGCATCACTTATACCAACCAGTGTGGACAGCCTCTGTCTGTTGGCTGACATCACATCCCTGAACACTAGAACAGAGACCAGTCATGCAAAACAAACATGCCAGAATATGGATCCCAGGCACTCACTCGACCATCATGTACTTGTTGCCAAGCAACTTAAAATCACATAAGAATTTCACTGCTGCCACTGAACCTCTCCGTTCATCTCTAGAAAAAGCACCAGGCTTGAATTGTAGGATGCATAATTGCAAGCAATAGCAACCGCTGCCAAGATGCAACTACAAGCAACAAAAATGCTTTCACCCAGATCAGAACAGCTATGGATAATTTGGCAATCCTTAAACCACATCAGCACAGACATCAGTGGTTGCAAAAAAGACCTCCAAAAAATGGATTATCTTGATCAAGCCCAGAATTAAAACTGTCTGTGGTGAAGTACAGATTATGTCCAATCTGCTCCAGTGTGGTCTGTTGGAGAAACCATGCAACACAGATAACTTACATGGCCTTACGGACTGTGCCATGGCTTGTGCCCACAAATGGTCATTATTGGTCCAAGACCTGTGATATGATGGACATGAAATTAATGAAACCAAAAATCACCAAAGAAATTGTTTTACACATAAATATCTCCGCTCCTGGGATGAAAATACCATTTACGATTACAAACAGAAATCTAAGCCACAGAGTAGCTAACTGACTTGTATCTTATGCTTTTATGTTCTTTAAAATCAAGCTGAGCTGAAAGGAACATGCGGCCAGCATCATCTGCAAGGAAGTTATTGGATATGAACAGTAAGAATCCGTAAGTCCCTTAGAAACCCTCAAAAGCAAATAACTAGCGTTTTTCTAAAGTTTTAAAATGTAGTTTTTGCTTCGCATAGTTTAAACAGAAAAACAAAAGGCTTGAGGAAATTGTCACCAGGGATCAAAACCTTGTCTTTTCCCACTATCATAAGAACGTATGTACCACCATACTGAGTCAGACCAATGGTTCATCAAGCCCAGCTTCCTGTCCTCCAACAGTGGCCAATCTCGATTGCATGGAAGAACCACCAACAGTCACAATGGGCAATCCATTTCTCGTTGTTCATTCCCAGCTCCCGACAGTAAGTTGTTCATCCTGTAAGCTACTTCGTTAATAGCCATTAATTGACTGACTCTCTAAGAACTTATCCAGTCCTTTTTTAGACTCAGCTATACTACTGGCCTTGACAATATCCTCTGGCAACTAATTCCACATGTTAATTATGCGTTGAGTGAAAAAGTACTTCCTTTTATTTGTTTAAAATCTGCTGGCAGCTAGTTTCATGAAGTGTCCCCTAGTTCTAGTACTATTTGAGAGGGTAAATAACTGTTTCCTATCTACTCATTCCATACCACTCAAGATTTTATAAACCACCTCTATCATGTCCCCTTCTCAGTCTGCTCTTCTCTAAGCTGAAGAGACCCAGCTTGTCAAGCCTCTCTCTGTACAGAAGTCGTTCCATATCTTATCATTCTAGTTGCCCTTCTCTAAGTTTTCTAATTCACCTATGACTTTTTTTGAGACAGAGCGACCAGCACTGCACACAACATTCCAGGGGCGGTCGCACCATCAATTTCTATAGAGGCATTATGACATCCTCATAGTTTCGACCATTTTGCCCAGCAGAGACGTCAAGCTCATTGACTGTAGTTTCCAAGATCACCTCTGGATCCCTTTTTAAATATCGGGGTTCCATTTGCCACCCTCCAGTCCACAGGTACGGTGGCAGATCTTAACGATAGGTTAAAAATTACTAACAGTAAGTCTGCAATTTCATTTCTGAGTTCCTTCAGAACTCTGGGGTGAATATCATCTGGTCCTGGTGATTTGTTAAATATTTAGTTTATTGATTTGCTCTAGTACCTTCTCCAGAGTCAAGTTGATTTGTGACAGCTCTTCCAATTCATCACCTACAAAGTAAGGTTCAGGTGTGGGTATCTCCCCAACATCCTCTGCAGTGAAGACCAAAGCAAAGAACTCATTCTGCTTCTCTTCAATGTCCTTTTCCTCCCTAAGCACCCCTTTCAGCCCCTTGTCATCTAACAGTCCAATTGACTCTCTAGTAGGTTTCCTGCTTCTGATATACTTGAATTTTTTTTTATTAGTTTTAGCATCTTTAGCAAGTTGCTCCTCAAGTTACTTTTTCGCCTGTCTTATCAACTTCTTACGCCTACTTTGGCAACGCTTATGCTCTTCCCTATTTACCTCGTTGGGACTCTTTCCATTTTTAAAGGATGCCCTTTTGGCTCCAATAGCCTCCTTCACCTCACCATTTAGCCACACAGGCAGACGTCTGGTCCTCTTCCTACATTTCTTAATTTGTGGAATCTGAACTTTCAAGAGGGTGTTTTTAAATAGTCTCCACGCTGCCTGTAGACATTTAATTCTTGCAACTGCTCCTTTAAGTTTGCCTCTAACTAGTTTCCTCATTTTTACATAGTTCCCCTTTCAAAAGTTATGTGTTACCGCAATGGTTTTATTTGGCATTTTCCCTCCTGTGAGTACGTCAAAATTGATTATGATCAGGCGCGGTGCTACCCCTAGGGCAGATGGGGCATGGGGATTGGGAGGGTCTTGGACCTCTTCTTTGGGGGAAGAGGTCCACAAAGAAGCAAAATGAAAAATGTCATTCAAAATGCAAACATTAAAGTAATTTGCTTCTTTTTTCTATCCAGTTTGTCTGAGATCTGGCATGATTCCACACCTCGCCTTGCTTTCCTTGTGAACAGAGGAGAAAGTAGGTAGGAGCATGACAGAAGAGACAACAAGAAAACCCTTTCCCCCTGTCCCCCACTGAACCCATCTCTTCCCCTTCTCATGCTCCAAAACCAAACCTTTTCCCTCCTACTTCTCCTCTGTCCTGTCCTCCTTTTCCCTTTAATTCTCTTCTGGATTTGGCTTGCCGCAGGATAGGGAGCTAACTCAGTCCTCCCAGTTCTCCAAGCCAGAAGGAAGGCTTGTCTCAAAGCCTACACCTTCAGAAAGCTACAGGTGGCCAAGGATGTAATGAAAATCGAGAATTCGAGGATTCAGGATAAAGGTAGGCAATGGCAACGAGATCTATTTTTTTAACCTACTATGGTTAATTTGGGCCCGGTGAAAAAGAGAATGGACGGGACCCCAGTAAGAGGGCTCTCTATCCCCCGGTGGCAGTGCTTCACACAGCAGCGTTCCCAGCATTAAGTAATGTAATGTCCATCCAATATTAACCCTGGAAACTCCTTGCTGCTGGGTTATGCCACGCCACTGGCCTACTGTTGCCCTGGCTCCGCTCCTAGGCCAGGCTCCGACCCTAGGCCCGCTGGCGACAGATTTAATTCATCCACTGCCCCACTAGCCTCCAAACCCACCAGCCGCCACAGATTATCATCAATATTGCCCAGCAGCTCCAGCACCATTACCCGTTGCACTAAATACTGTACTCCACTTAGGACTAGATCCAAAGTGGCTCATTCTCTTGTTGGTTCCAGGACGAGCTGCTCCAGGAAGCAGTCATTAATGACATCTAGAAATTTTATCTCTGCATCCCACCCCAAGGAGACATTCACCTAGTCAATATGAGGGTAACTGAAATCGCCCATTATTACTGCATTTCCGTCTTTAGTAGCCTGTCTAATCTTCCTTAGCATTTCACAGTCAGTCTCACTGTCCTGGTCAGGAGGACAATAGTATAGGCCGACCGCTATACACTTACCCCGTTATACATGGAATTTCTATCCACAGAGATTACAGAGTACCGTTTGCTTCCTTTACAATATTAATCCTGCTTGACTCAATGTGGTCTCTTACATACAGCATCACCCCACCACCAGCTCGATCTACTACGTCATTTTGATACATTTTGCATCCTGGTGATACCATTTCCCATTGGTTGTCCTCATTCCGCCAGGTCTCTGAGATTCCTAGGATGTCTATATCCTCATTTAATGCAACACACTCTAATTCTCCCATCTTACTTTTTAGATGTCTAGCATTTGTATATAGACATTTAAATGTATCCTTTTTTATTTTTAATCTGTTTATTGTAAGTAACTGTTTTAGTTATTTGGGGATCAATAGAGTGTGACTGTTGCAAACTGATTTCCACCTGAGCTCGCGGGCAATTTTTCCTGTCTTCTATATTAGGATACTCTAATTCTCCTGAAATAACAGCATCTTTTGCAGCTGCCTCAGCCCACCCCACGTGCTGCTCACCACCTGTCGGCTTTCCTCCAGTTTTTCGTTTAAAGACTGCTCTCTCTCATTTTTAATGTTTAGCCGCTCTGCCTTCTAACAATCAACCGATTGGGAGGATCTGCTCTCCAGTCCAAACCAGCGGTGCACCACAGTACCTCCCTTTTCCTACTTGGGCTCCTTGTTGGAGAATCTAGGCAGACAGTGACAGAACATGTGGCCACATACATGCTGTAGAGCCACAGTAAGCATGTTGGTTTGTTTCCTCCCAGGGTCTGTTGAGGCCTGCAATTATTCAGAATCAGGCAACGTCACGCCATTTCAACTGGATCTGCAGCGATGTACAGGAGCTCAAGATTTAGCCAATGGCAACAAATCAACTGCTACAGTTTTAGCGAACTGGTCTATGTCTATAAAGTATATGCATTTTCACAGCAGCTGGTTCATAGTGATTTTCAACTAAAGTGAAAGAAACATTGAATTGATAAATGGTCATGCTATACAACACATAAGATATAAAATCAAAGTCTAGAAGTTACTAATGTAGAATACAGAACTGTTAATTTCACTTTGCAAAAGAAACTAGATTCCTTCCTTATTAAAAAAGGGAAAAAAACTACATCACCATAAGAAGAAAGAATAAATTTAGCAAACAGTCTACCTTCAAGCAGACAGAATAATTAAAAAAGGGGGGAAAGGGAAAAAATCTACATCACCATAAGAAAGAATAAATAAATTTAGGAAACAGTCTACCTTCAGCAGACAGAATAATTAGATAACCTAACAAGTCTTCCTCACCTTTGGTTTTATAATTCTGCAGAAAATGCAAGACTAGAGTTGCCGTAATGTTGTAAGAGTGAACAACAGTCAGTAGGCTTTGTACTGTATCAAAGCCCGGTTTCTGGAGATTCTATTTTTTAAAGCATCGCTCAGTGTTTTTAGTAAACTCAAAGGAGAAGTATACGGAAGGAAACAAGTTATTTTCTATCATAGATCAAGTCAGAGATTCTGTGCATATGTAAAGGTTAGTATGAGTGTTCAATCAACAAGAGGTATCAAAGGGTAAGTGCATGCATTTACAACGATTTTTTCAAGTTCAAGTGCTCACACGTAGCATGTCCAGGTAAGTATTAATACAAGATACTCAAGTTAGTTCCCATGGCAACTTTGAAGCACATGTTTTTGTTCACAGATGGCAATACTACAGAGTTCAATTCTTGAGACAGTTGTATTCATCTTTGACAAAACCAGGATCAATATAAAGCATTACATTCATAGTTTTTGTCAATCGTGTTTCCTTAACTGGAAAACAATTTAACCACGTGAGATAGTATTTTATCAGGTGACTTGGTGGAAAATAAAAAACAACTGAATGGGTGATCAGCAGTAACTAACTAGTTTGAAGACTTTTGGAGGATGTTTATATATTCCTTATACTCAATGGGAAAAGAGCTTTATTTTCAATCAAAGCTAACCTCAAACGACCACACAATGCACTGTTTTAAGATGGGCACAAGGTAAAATCCTGACAACTGAAGTCACTGAAAAGTGACTCTAAACAGAACCATGATTTCACCCAACATTCACATGTTAGTAAACTCAAAGTATGAAAACTTAAAATAATGTTTTTATTTCAATGATAAACCCCAAACCACAACATAGAAAATGTGAGTTGTGGAGAAATCCTGAACATATAAATTAAGGGAAGGAAGATTAAAGGGTTAAAGTGTCATAGAAGGGAGGTAGGGTATGATGATGTCATTAGAAGAGTGGGGATTAGCCAATAGATTTAAAAGGTAGCAGGAGACTGCTGGAGGAAAAAAAAAGCAGTTGAGCCAAGTTATTCTGGAGGGTGTGCTGCCAGGAGAGAAGTAATAGCAAATACCTGGAAGGAATCAACTCCAGGAATAAATCACAAAGAGATGATACTTATGCTATATTGTAAGTGTTTGTAAAAATTGCCTGGAAGATATATGAAACTCTAGCAGTTCTGTTACTGTTATCAACGCAAGAGGATTGGGGCATATGTTTTCTTTAGTTCATCAGCTCTAAATAATAAAACAAAAGGTTACTGTCTATTTTAACAAGACAGACTTCGCTCTCTCTCTCTCTCCTCGTGCCTGTGTCTGGATAAAACCCCACACCTACACTACCTTAGAAAACAATAACACTGGCTAACACTGCTCTACTCTCTGTTGAGACGAAGTAGCAAGGAAGTAAATGTTCCAAGATCTTACATAGATAAAAATAAGTGATGGTTTTATTGGAAGATTGCTTCTCGATAGTGACAGAAAACTCACGGAAATGTTAGACGGAGGCCAGTGAGGGTAATAAGGCTTTCGTCACTTGGGTAAGAGTCAGGCTTCTTTTAACTTAAACCTTATTGGCATCACTGGTACAAGAATGTTGCTCAAAAGAGATAACAATAGGGGTGGGACACAGGAGGTTCTTATGAGTTTGGGGTTTTCTTCCAGGTTTTCGTACCCCCGGTTTGCGATTCCCGTTTTGGATTGTTTCGGTTCTCTTCTCATTGACTTCAATGGGAAAGGAACCAGAGAACCCAAACTTAGGGGTCCTGAACAGGGGAAAAAACAACCTCCCCCTTCCTCCCAGCCTTGGATAGTGGGAGTGGGGATCCGCATCCCTAACACACCAACCCTCCCCCCACACACACACACACGGCCCTGCATGTACTTACCAGTCCGCGGGCCTCAGAGGGTGGAGAGGAGTGCCCAGGAACCGCTCTCTCTGCTGTTAGCCAGAGCACTGTTGCCAGACTGTCTCCATGTGGGCATCTGCGGAGGCAACACAGCCTCCCAGCAGCAGAGCTCTGGCTGGCAGCACACCCTGGGAAGAAGGCCTGCTGACGGCCAGTAGGCCTTCTGCCCAGGACATGCTGCCGGAACTCCACTCCTGGGAGGCTGGGACAGGCTGCACCAGAGCAAGCTCAGCTGTGAGAGGCCTGCCAGGACCCAGCAGGTCGTCTTCTCAGGCCACGCTGCTAGCACATACACACAAAATACCCACTAGAGCCCTTTAGCACATGTCCAGCCCTTTTCCAAAATGGCACCAGTTTGGGAAAGGGCAGCTTTTCTGCATATGCATGAAATGGCTCTATACATGCGCAGAAAAGACTGCCCTTTTCCAAAATGGTGCCAAAGTAGCGAGTCCCATTTTGCAAAAGGGCCCGACATGTGCAAAAGGGCCCCAACGTGCTGGAAGCTCAGCCTGGAAGGCCTGCCGGGGCCCAGCAAACTTCTCACAGCCGAGCCGGCTCCAGTGCAGTCCAGCCTCCCAGTTGTGGGGCTCTGGCAGCATGCCAACGGCAGGCCCACGGCACCTGGCAGGCCTTCTTCCAAGGGTGTGCTGCTGGTCCGAGTTCCGCTGTCGGGAGGCAACACCACCTCCGCAGCCACCTACACAGAGGTACCCCAGTATCCCGGCAGCTAAGCTGAGAAGGGCCACCTGGCTGCGGAGGTGGTATGGTCCTGCCCTACCAGCAGCAGAGATGGCAGCTCCAGGAGTCCAGTCACCACCTCCATCCTCCAAGATCCACAGACTATAAGTACATGCAGGGCCCCAGAGGTGGGGTTGGGAGTCAAAACGGGCGCTGGGGGTGTTTTGGACACAGATCCCCACCCTGCGAGGCTGAGGAATGGACCCCAGTTCCTCTTCCCATTTAAATCAATGGGAAGATTTCCACAATGACCTCAATGGGAAGGTACAGTTCAGAAAATCAGGAACCGACACGGCCCAATTTTCAGATCTTTCCATTTTAAACCAAGACAGCCATTTTTGGGCTGTTTCGGTTAAAACCGAAATTGCAAGTCACACCCCTAGTTAGCAATATAAAAATTTTATGCTTTTTCCTTATGTACGATAGTCTACTTTATTTTTTTAAAGAACAATTGGTTGCAACTGTTATATTTCAAGGGGGGGGGGGGGTGCTGTAGCAGCTATCAACATGCCCTCTAATTTGATTTAAAGCCATGTAGCCTCAATACATTTTTAGAATATTTATCCCAGTTATTCCAAAACTATAGAGTAAACCCTTCTTAATATGAAACTGAATATTTTCTTAAATCACTTTTTTGAATGTCTATATCCTACACTGTTAATGTATAAAACATTCTAAATGTACATTGAAATATGAAAGAATTATTTTTGGTGGAAGTGCTAATGAAAGGGTAGCAAACAAGGAATTAGATGGGTACATTTTTAGTAGCTTTATTATTAGAAGCTTTCCAGCATCCAGAAATTAGAAGAAACTTGCATACCATGCATAGCCAAAATAAAGTATCTGTTAGTAGACATGCAGATTTTGCAGTCAATAGCCCACATTTAAAAGAGAAAAAGAAAAAAGACGACATGCTGCTTTTTAGCACCTTTTAAAAAGGCATCAGATTCAGTAGTAACACAGTGGTTTCAAGAGGGAGGACGTTTATTATTGCAAGCAGTCTTTCTAACCTATAGACTTCAATTTGAAATTCTTAAAATAGTCTAAGTTGTACAATCACTCACACACTGCAAGCTCTTACTCTTAAAGATTTAAAACAATATCCCTGTTTCCCAAATAAGGTAAGTCTGAATGCATGACGCAACAACCAAATCAAGACAACACTTAATGGCAAACGATTTATGTAGATGGAGACTGGTATTTATTCCCCCATCAGATAAAGGCACTCTCATATCTTACAAAAATGTTGGCAAAGGCTGCGTAAATCCACTAAAAGAAGATCTCCAGTACAACCAATCTGTATCAGGGTTCCTGTTTCTGAAAACTAACTACACAGACTATATTTTTTCTTGCCAATCACGTGAAGACTATAAGCCATAGAACACATCACAATTGCATGCATTTTGACATGGAGTGAAATGATGTATTCACTGGATGAGTTATTTTTAAGATCAGTACTTAAAAGTAGTGTCCTGGTACAGCAGCTTTTGTTCATTTTATTTGTAGTTACTAGGGTGTATTTTTAAAAAAAAAAATCAAAATTCCCATTTTGCAAAATGTCTCAGGAATAGACTGACAGTCATTTAAGTCAACCTGAAAGTTCAGAGAACATTCTGAGTTTCTCTAGTTTGCATAATTAGGTTCCTTTTTCCATGTCTGCTTGTAGCTGTGTGAAGTACTTTGTAATTAATTTTATATACAGCCAGGTTAAAGTGCATTAATAGAGAAAAACACTCCGTTAATTACCACACAAACTGCCAATTACTAATTCTAGTGCTTTCCTAAAATGACCTGCTAAAACAGTACATTATCTGGGTTAGATGTTGCAACACAATGAAGCCATTATATGATCTTTAAATTTAGTATCTCACAGCTTATATACCTGAAACATGCCAGGAATTAACAAATTCTATGCTTAGACAACAGAGAAACATGTGCGTACGTACTTAAAGCATTTTTGTTGTTGTTGTTGTTGTTTTAAATAAGGAGGCACATTCTGTTCTCTGTTATTCTGGATTTATGGTGATTACCAAGTTGAAAGTAGTCACTTCACATTTACATTAGTAAAACAGGGATCAAAATTTGATTTTGGTACATAATCAGAATTCAACATGTTCCCCACCACTTTTTATACTCTAGACAATTTTATACTCGTTTTAGACGAGATGCTACCCCACATGGCCACCCATGAGCCATGAATCTGACAGCCCATCTGAAGATGAAGCAGCTGGAGGAGTACTCCCATGAGCCACGAAGCACGCATGCTCAACCACTCATGGAGCACTGCTGGAAAATTTAGACTGCACTGGGCGAGGCAGGCCAAACGTGCGGCGGCAAGCTGCCCTTTTGATTCGGTCCCCACACACTCCACACGTGTGCGCGCTCCATGGCAGAGCCACACGGCAGCCACAGCTACCCTCACCCCCCCATCCCCCCAAATCAGCTTACTTATCTGAAAATATTTTCTCTCTACCCACTTTCTGTGCTGACTGGCTTCTGGTTCCAGCCCCCCACAGGACGTTTTCACACAAGACACTCTCCACCCACTGTGCATGTGACAGGGCACACATACGGCAACCCTGCAACATGTATAGTGGGTGGAGAGTGTCTTGTGTGAAAATGCCCACAGTCTCTTCACTTAAGTCTTACTCAGTTGGTCCTCAACATTCTCACCTTTCTTCCTCCCCTCTATCTGGCATTCTATTTGCCATCCTTGTCTTTTCTCCCCTTGTCTCCTATGCCTCATTCCACCCCATGCCCCAAAGTGGAACACACACCACCTTCAGCCACCACACTGCCAACTCTGCTGGAGAATTATACCTCTTTCCCCTTCAAATGTCTGTCTTGTCCATTTAGACTGCACCAGGGCAGGGAGTCTGCTGTTCTCTGTCCAGTATACAGTGCTTAACGTAACAGGGGACACTTCTCAATGGGGAGTCTTTAGACTAGTGATAAATAGTTCTAAACAGATTTAAATTAGTTTGGGGAAAAAATACTAATTTGAAAACTAAATGCAAATTCAAAGTTTTCTAAATTATTAAATGAGTATAAAAACAGGTTTCTTAAATTCCAGAAGAGTAGCCATGTTAGTCTTCAAGGTGCCACAAAACTTTTGTTTTTTTGCTGATTTAGAACTACAGACTAACAAAAAAAAATCTTTATTTTGGCATGAACTTTCCTCAAGAGCCAACTTCCTCGTATGCATGAAGTGGCCAGCTCTTGCTGATGAAAGCTTATGCCAAAATAAAGATATTTTCTTGTTAGTCTTTAAGGTGTCCCAAGACACTATTTTGCAGTTTTAGGTTTCTTCAAGTTTGTCAAAAATTTGATTTCTGACAAAATTTCAAAACTTTTGAGAGCAGGACTGGAATTCTACTACTATTATTTAGCATTTCTATAGCACTATAGGTTTGTAGTCATACGCAGCGCTGTACGACTGAATTTTAATTCAGTTCTATTTGTCAATGTTTAAAGAGAAATTAAATTTAATGCTGCCATGGAAAATAGACCGTCTAGTCACTGTACACAGGAAACAGCTTCTATAAGTAAATTCATTTGCCTAGATTCTATGTACAGCTTGTAGAAGTTAGACTGGCACATACATTACCAGAGACCAAGGGTGAAAACAGACATGACGCTAACCACCCTTGGTGGTTATTTATGCTGGGCAACAAGGAGCACGAGGATGGCCTTTAGATATAAACTGGTAAAAGCAGCTAAAGAGCAAGTATTTGAGAAGGAGCATTAGGGAGGTCACATGTTCTATTTAAAGAGCTGCTCTCCTGATACACACATCAGTTCTTCCTGGTGCACACAATGCTCCATTGGACAAGCATAGATGTCATCCATGTCCTCACAGTGCTGCCACCTGTAGGTGTTGTTAATACATTCTACACTCCATATGTGTTCAGAATTGCCAATATGGGCAATCCTGAACACATATGATTGTATGCATATCAGCTATGGGTAGCTGCTGGTACACTCAGCAGCTACCTTCAAGTTAGTGTGTCACGAGGAGGCTTACCAGCTGGCATCACATCCTGGGGAGCAACACAAGTGCTGGCAGGTCCTCAGAGCACTAGCTTGCTGATCCGCCTGACCTGCAGTCACCACCATTGTCCCCTGGGACCTTCTGCCACCACAGCTGCTCCTGCTTGGACCCCCGAGTTGTGCAGGTCCAGGAGAGTATAGCAGGGAGTAGCGAGCAGCAGCAGCAACTTACTGCACCCCAGAAGCCAGGCAACCATGTGGGGACAAGCGGGGAAGAGCATGGCGGTTATCTATTGCTGCCGTACTCTCCCCACTAGTCTTTGACCGCATTTACACCTTCAGTGGCTGCGCATATTTTGGGTCCGAGAAAATCCTGAAGCCAAAATATGCGTGGGGTTTAGCCAACGTGAAAAGCCCATCCACCCCAGGTTTGCTGACAGTCAGCCAGAAGAGTGCAGAACTGGAATGCTCTTCACTCTTCTGGGTGACGGCCGACAAAGCCACACTGGGGGGCTTTCACACCAGCTGAACCCCGTACATATTTTGGCTTCCAGATTCTCTCCTGGAGCCAAAGTATGTGCAGACCTGGCCAGCAACCGAAGGTGTGAACATGGTCTCTACGTTGCACCAGCTACGTGCTGGTACTTGCCCTTCATTGCTGGCCATAAGTCCATTCCAACGCACCATGCAGGGCAAGTGTGTAGCGGGCATGTAACTGGTGAATTAGGGGTTTCAATACACATTACACTAGGTGTGCATTTCCAAAATGAAACATGCACTTCGTGTAGCATGCACAAACACCGTTTATGCTCCTTCATCCATTCTCACCAAAGCAGCACTTTGACCCCTCATGCTTCTCAAAGGCTTGCTCTTTTGCTGCTTCTCCCCAAGTACTGTACTTTTTCAGACCAAAAGCCCATCCTCATGTTCTTTGCTTCCCACCTCCCTGTTCATCAGGAATACATGCATTAAAAAAGGAAGCACAGCTGCACACAGCCAGAGTTGGTCAGGGAATTTCTGCAAAAAAGAGAAACAAAACACATGGGGTTTTACCACAAGCCGGGGAGCCAGACTGGCAGCATCAGAAAGCAGAAGTAGTTGAAAAATAGAAGTTGTCTCAATCTCTCTCACCACAGGATGAAAAGACCAGAACTCTGAATTTTGGTTTTAAGACAGGCCAAACACTTTATTTTAAATTTGGGATCAAGGACAGCTAACTATTTAGCTGTCTCCAAACCCAAGTCAAATCTGCAAAAACAGGACTCCAGTTGTTTCACTCTCTTATCCTAAAGAGGAATGCTGCCAGTCCCTCTGCATCTTTATATGTAAAGCAAGACCTTTATCCTCCTAACTCTCACACCACCTAAAGAAGGTTGCTACCAGCCGCTCCCCCCCCCCACCATCACTTGAGCTCCAGACCCTGCAGACACTCCAGGTCACAGCACCTTTGGCCATTTTTGACACTTCCTCTTACATAAAGGATAAGGAATTAAAGAAAAGGAGGTTTCTTATTCCTAGTCCAGCTACAAAAGGTTCTCAAACTGTGGTTCAGGACACCAAATGGGGTCATGACCGCTTGCAGAAGGGGTCAAATTCCCAATTGGCATTTGATATAGGTTGCCTGTCTTTATTGTTATCTAATCACAGGACTGTATTTAAGTCTCAAAATATGGGGTCACGCATGCAATTTTTTTAAAAAACTACTGCCCTAAGGAGACTCTCTTCCTTTCACCCATACTCATTGAATATCCCCTTGCCTTATTCAAAGCAAGGATTTACTCCACTATACACTGTCACCTGTTAGAAGCTGCAGCAAAAGAAGTTACTAACATATTATTAAGCATAGTTGGCATTTTTTTAAGAAGTTGAAAACCATTTGTCCTCTGAAGATTTTTTGTACAAAGTCTTGAAATTAAGTTTAGTCTTTGAAAGTGTGAAATAAACATATTAGTCCTGCTGTAATAAGGTGAAGGTAGTCAGGAGTTGGGTCAATTGGCTGCTTATACTATATTTATGGGGATGATGGTGAAAGGAGTGTCCTTGGTGTTCATCGTTCCTGGTTAAATACCAGGATATTATCCCTAAGGCTAAGAATGTTGAAGGGGTGAGCAGGGGAGCATGGTTGTTATATGAAGAGTTTATGGCCAGAGCTGCAGCAGATCCCTATTTTAGATGGAAAGTGGTAGATTAAGAGTTCTGGTTAGAGCGCATGGTGCCAGTCACGGCCAGTGTCCGGCTTGCGGACGGATAGTGGTCAGTTTCTCACCTTTGTTGGCAATTGCTGGCAAGACACGGCTAAAGACGTGTTGGGGGGGGGGGTCAATGATGACAGATGTTTTCATTCCAACTGCCAGTTTAAACATGAATGCAAATTTTGTGAGGAGCAGCACGGGGAAGTTAACTGCAAAAACCAGAAAGGTAGAAAGGGCAAAGAAGGTTCCCAAGTTAAAAAAAAAAAAAAAAAAAAAGGATGAGGGGTGGGGCAGCTCTGTAGCATAAAACACCCTCGCCTATTGAGATTTTTACAGGAATTGTTGGTTGACTACCCTGTAGTTGCGGACAGAGATTTGTTTGATGGTTACAAGTTTGATGGAGATATATGTCACATGGTGTCAGAGAATTTGAAGTCAGTAAGGGGTATGGAGCCAGTGGTGAGGGATAAGATTAAGAAGAAAGTTGATCTGGGAAGGGTGGCAGGTCCATTCAGCGATCTTCCAATGGCAAATTTGAGATTATCACCACTTGGGATAGTCCCCAAGGCGGCCCTGGGTGAGTTTAGACTAATCCGTCACCTCTCATACCTGAGAAGGAGGTCTGTCAATGATGGGATTGAGCCTGCTCTATGCTCGGTCAAGTACGTGTCTTTTGATTCGACAGTGGCATAAGTTAGAGCGAGAGGTCAGGGAGCAATGTTAGCAAAGAGTGATGCAAAATCAGCTTTGAGGTTGCTCCTGGTGCGCACCTTGGACTTTGACTTATTGAGCTTTCCGTTTGAGGGAGTTTTTTATTTTGACACGGCAATGCCCATGGGGTGTTCAATTTCATATTCACCATTTGTGCAATGGCCTGGAGCCACGCAATAAATTATTATCTATCTATTCACCATTTGAAAGTTTTAGCTCTTTGTTGGAATGGGCTGTCAAAAGGCAGGCTGGATCGTCATTTGTAACCAATTAGATCAACAATTTCCTGCTCATTGGCAGGGCTAGTACAAACAAATGTCAAGTTTTACTGGAGGTTTTTCGAGAGGCAGCAGATCACCTAGGAGTACTATTATCAGAGGAAAAAACTGAGGGTCCTGCTCAAAGGCTTACGTACCTTGGGGTTGTAATTTTATTTTTATTTATTTAAAAGCTTATACCCCACTCCCTCCAGCCCTAAGGCAGCTCAGGGCAGCTCACAATATTTTAAAACCATACATTAAAACCAGTATAAAAAGGGTTACTAAAACAATCATTAAAACAATAAAGGAGGTAAAACCCACTGCGAAAACCCACCCTCACTCCCCCCCTCCCTCAAAGGTCCAGACAAAAAGCCAGGTCTTACAGGCCTGACAAAAGGCCAATAAGCTGGTGACCAGGGAGTTTCCTTTGGGAGGGAGTTCCACAGCCGTGGTGCGGCCACCAAGAACGCCTCTCCATCATGGCCCCCCGGTTCACACGGGGGACCTCCAAGAAAGTGCAACCGGCAGATGGCAGAGGTCGCTCCAGGGCCCAGGGAGTGAAGCAGTCTCTTAGATAGGAGGGTACCAGACCACGTAGGGCTTTAAAAGGTCAAAACCAGCACCTTGAATTGGGCCCAGAACGCTATAGGCAGCCAGTGCAGAGCCCGGAGCACTGGTGTAATGTGCTCCCTACGGCCCCCCCATCAAGAGACCAGCTGCAGTTTCTGAGTCGTCATCAAGGGCAGCCCCTCGTAGAGCGCGTTGCAGTCATCTAGCCTTGAGATGATGAATGAATGGATGAGGGTGGCCAGGTCAGAGCTTGAAACACATGGCCCACCAACATCACCTTCATCTCGTCAGGATTCAGCTTCAGTCTGCTCTGCGTCATCCAATCGCTTACTGCTAGCAAACATTGGGAAAGCACCGAAACTGCAGGGCCTGGATTCATTGAAAAAGAGAGGTACAGCTGGCTGTCATCAGCAGACTGGTGGCAATGCACACCGAACAGTCTCACGGCCTCCCCCAGGAGTTGCATGTAAATGTTAAATAACGGAGACAGAACTGAGCCTTGCGATACACCACACGCGAGATCCCAGGGGCTAGATGTTTCTTCCACCACCACCACCCGCTGGCTCCTCCCCGAGAGGAATGAACGGAGCCATCCTAAGACAGTCCCATCCACTCCCCCCAGGGTCCGCAGCCATCTCAATAGCAACCCATGGTCCACTGTATCAAATGTTGCCGAGAGATCTAATAGAACCAAAAGTGTAGAATGTCCTAAACCCAGCTCTCAGCGGTCGTCGTCTACCAAGGCGACCAACGCGGCCATATCCTGGGATGAAAACATGATTGAAAAGGGCCAGGAAACTGATGCTATTCAGATGTCACTGGAGCTGCTGGGCCACCACTCGTTCAATAACCTTCCCTAAAAAGGGAAGATTAGAGACAGGCTTGTAGCTAGCGAGCGAGCCAGCCAGCGTTCAATTATGGGGTTTTTTAGCAGGGGCCGCACCACCACCTCCTTGAGGCAGTCCAGCACCCTGCCCTCCCAAAGGGAAGCATTGATCTCCCCCGCCAGCACTGGCCCCAAAATCTCCCTGGAGGCTTTCACCAGCCAGGATGGGCATTGATCTAATTCACGAAAAGTAGCCCTAACAGACCTCAGAGCCCCCTCAGCATGGCTGGAAGAATGGCAGAGAAATGGGTATGCGAGGGATATCACCTTTTCAGAGTTTTCCCCCCAATATTGGTGGCTGTTCACATTTGGGTGGAGGAGTTTAGGGATCAGAAAGTCCATTTCTGGTGTGACAACATGGCAGTTGTGCAGGTAGTTAATGCACAATCTGAAAAGTCCAAGTCTGTCATGGTTTTAGTGAGGGCATTTGTGTTGCATTGACTTGTTAACAACATCAGTTTTCAGAACAGATGCATTACTGGAATAGATAACGGTATCGCTTTTCCCCCGTTTCCAAGTCAAGAGGTTCTTTACTTTAGCCCCTGGAGCCAGAGTGGATGCCTGTGGAGCTTTGGAGCCTTAGTTGCCGAGTATATTGGCTGTGGTTAGGGGGACTGCAGCTCCTTCACCGTTTAAGGCCTATACCAAGGTGCTTGAGGAATTTGGGGTTTCTGTAGTAGGGTAGGTGGGCCCGATTGTTTGGCCAATACTAGAGAACTCTCCTCTTAATTTTATGGTTGCCTTGAGGGAGAAAGGACTATTGCCCTTGACAACAGTGGGTAAGTTATCAGGAATTAGCTTTTGTAGTAAGGTGCCTGGGTTCCCTGATCCTTGAGTGGTTTTTTTGCCCAGGAAGGCATTGGAGAGGACGACAAAGCAACTTGGTAGCTACCAGAATTAAAGTAATTCCATCACCTTCTCAATTTTGTGGGGGTTGATATTTGTTTTACTGTTTGTCAGTAGGGGAGGTTTTGAGGAGCAGTTATTCAAGGCAGCACTTTTATTACCATTCTTTGGAGTCATGAAGGTAAGTTAGTGCCTAAGTCACTGGTTGATTATGTAAGGAGGGTGTTAAAATGTAGGGATTTAGCAGCGGGTAGCTCCACATTAACATTTACTATACGTGCATCCCAAATGGACCAGTGTGGAAGGGGGGAGCAGGTGTGACTCCAGTTGTGTGGTGACAGTGAGGTATGCCTGGTGTTAGGGGTATGCAGGTATTTAGAACTGCAGCAGGCAGGGGATGGCCTGTAAATTCATGGAGATCGGTCGTGGCTCACAGTTTCAGTTCATCACAGTTACGTGTAGATGTTTGGCAACCTTGGGTTTAAAACAGCACTGATTTTGGCTTACATTCAATTTAGGATAGGGGTGGCCACTCGCCACTGAGGCTGGATTAGGTCAGGAAGCAATACAGGTGATTAGGAGGTGGAGATCTGGGGCTTATAAGTGTTCTATTAGCCTGGGGGGGAAAACTTTTGGATCTTAATTTTGTTCATTTGTTTTGAATGCAGGAAAGGTGGTGGAGGGGCACAGGCTGAAAGCATGCATCTTCAGTCACAGTTTTATCCGCTGGGCGCTCAAGAGGGCGGCTGCTACACTGAGGGGGTCTCAACTTGGAATTGGACATCTCACCCAAGTGGGTTGGTTTGGCAGATCGGGGATGCATTGGACTCAGTTTATGCTGGTTATGATTTATCATGGGGGGGGGATGATTTGGCTTATAGAAAGCGGATTGGCTTCGTTACTGAAATCAAGCAGGGTGTCAGAAGGATTATGTCCGGGGGCAGTTATAGTATGGTCAGATATAGCGGAAAGAAGTATATGGAGGAATGCTAAGTATCTATCTAGGGTTGGTAGGATAAGGAGAAAAGTAAACAAGGAGATTAGAAAATGGGTATGAAATTGGAGAATTTGCTGTGGAATATACTAAAATATCTAGTTATCCTCCTGAGCTATACTGGAATGATGGGGTGCATCTGTCAGATGTGGGGAATGATTTTTTTTTGGATGACATTAGGTTGGGGCTGTGTTCATTGATGGGCACTTAGTTGGGAGTTGGGTGAAGGAAACCAAGCAAGGCTGATTACTCTTGTGGCAGTATCCTGCTCAGCTATCCAGTGAACACGGCTTGGGTAAACCCTGGAGGAAAGGGAAGGCATCCATTTGACGGCAACGAAGGGGTTAGTAACAAGCTTATGCTTGTTTAACTGGGGGTTCCTGCCCTGATGCTGGGGCAGGTAGAAGGTGACTGATAAGGCTGCCTGGCTGATAGGCGAGAACCCCTCCTTGTTGGATACCCCTTCCCGTCACCTGACCCAGTGGAGTGGACGCTAGGCCCCTTTTGTGAGTGACGCTAGTTGGCAGCCCTGCCACCATGACAGCTTGATTGATGCGAGAGCTGATTGACCAGGGCAGGCGTGCTGTGGCGGGCACTGTTCCTGGGGTCAGACTCACTTAGCACATCAGACCCCAACTGGGGGTGAGTTACATATTTGCACTGAGATAGCCGAGTGGATCAAGTTGGAATGCCCATGATAACTTGTTTGCTTAATAAACTACAGCCCCGTTTTACCAAAAATGTCTGTGTCTTTATTTCGCCTACCATCCGCAAGCGTTATATGTTTCATATAAGCCAAATGGCTTGCCTTTTGAATTACATATACCTACAGCAGTCTATTTAAGTAATTAAAAATCTTCCACCTTTCCAGACTAGCAATTGCCACCTTGTTATTCACAACGTGCTGCAACCCGGTTATGGATTGCCTTTCAAACGGTGACAGAAGGTACGCTAAATAAGTCTTCTGCATTTGGCACAGAACGTCTAATTGAAGAAACTGAAATTTTACCCTAGAACTCAAAGAACATTTCTTCTCAACAGCCGGCAAGCTTCTAGAGTGATTGACAGAAATGGGTAATCACAGGGTTGGGTTTGGTTAGACAGTGGGATCAGTCAGCTTATCATGAAGTTTTCTTTGAAAAGGCAGAGAAATTTGCAGTTATAAGTCTTACAAAAACTCAAAGGGTAGGAAGTAACTGTTTGATAGAACTTAAAAGCACACAATGAAATTACTATCCATTCACACTGAATAAAACTGCTACAATGTACTAACCTGCTAATTATTATACATGCAGTAAAGGAAGGTTGGATTCCCACGGGTGCAACAGCTTGAGAACCGAGACCACTCTCTCAAGTCAACATAGACAGTATCAGTAGTTCGCTTATGACATTTACACATTCTGGTTCATGGGGCATAACAAAGTAAACTGCAAACCTTTAAACCAAAATTCTTTAAACCAGAAGGTAATTCTTCTCTGTTTACAGTAACTGAAGAATGGTATAAAAAGCATTGACCCTTTCTCTCTGAAACATTCTGACAAAATGGAGCAAAATATTTAATGGGGTTATTTTCACTTTCTCAAGTGTTATTGCATGTCTAATTGTCTTGTCACTGAAATGGAAATTTGAAGCTTTTATTACTGACAAAAAATGGTTAGCAGGACAAGATTCATTTTTTAGCTATGGGATATAATAAATGTGCAGTAAGAAGAATATGGCCTCATGATGCTAGACAATATAGTCAATGCCACTAGAACAGAGAGCACAAGGGCAAAACTGAATTACTGGGTTATTATTTTCTATTTTCAGTGTGTTGAGGTTTTGATGCATTTTATCCACACTGCACTTGCGTGGCTGGGAGTTATTTTATTACTGTCCCTTGTCAGCATCTGTTGTTGCTTTTCCACATCTTCTTAAATAGGCATATGTTTCAGATTCCATACAGACTAAATCCATAGAGAGAGAAGTCTCTGAACTTGTTTGATGCTCCAACCGCTATCCATTAAGTCAAGAAACGCATCTTACTTGGTGTTTTAAAGCCAAATACTTATTTTGCTTTAGCACAGCCAAACGGATACATCACTACTCAGTGACATGAACACCACCATTTGTTTGTAGTATAGAATGTGAAGACTATTAAAAGGAGGGCATATTTGGGGGGGGGGGGTTGCAGAGATAGAGAAAAAGGCTCTTTTCCATCATCACATAAATGTGCCTGATTCAGACGCTCCTACTTACCCTGCATTCTTTCCCCTACTCTCATCCAATCTCCTCTCCCCTACCTAATCCCAAAACTGGCTAGGAACCTGGACCTGCCACCTCAACTGGGAATTTCCACCCAGCCTCCTGCTCTACACCCCCTTCCCAGCCCCCTCCACCTGGTTACACCTCCATTCTGCCACTTGTGCTAAGACAGCAAGGGCAGGGGGCTTCAGTAGTGGCCATGGCAACAGACCCACATCTGAAGGGTAAGTATCTCCCCACAGAAAAAGCAAGGGAGAGCATCTTCCTCTCTCTCCACTCCTCCTTTAATGACACAATCAGAGGATTTCTCAATCCTCAGGAGCCAAAGATTGTAGTCTCTTGACTGATGTATGCTGGTCAGAAAGGCACCAGAGGGCCTTTGGTCAGGCTGGGACTCTTCAGGGGGGATAAGAGATATGGCTGCAAGGGCTGTGTATCCTCTGAACTCCCAGGTTTATTGAAGAGCCTATGCTAGATTTGACAAATCCAATCTGGGTTCCTGTGCCTTTCATCTTATTTATGGCTGTCACCAGAGGGAGAGGTGTTACACAAGTTTGAACTCAAAGTGGAAAACTGAGAAATAGTTTAAATAGATGTGGAAAGTTGCTTTGTAGCCTTGCAAGTCAGTGGCATAACTGCAAGGTCGGCCTTAGAATTTTCAGGGCCCACGGCAATGATAAAATGCAGGGATGACTCTAACCCCCTTACCCATAGCCCTGCCCACTCTGGGACATCCTCGACGTGGCACTAGAAATTGTCATGTTTGAGGCCCTGCTGGAAGAGAATGAGACCCCCACACTCCACTCTGGTGAAATTAGAGATCACTGTGGGGACTCCAGAAGAACTGGGCCCAGGGCAGTCACCCCAGGTCCTGTAGTAAGGCCAGTCTGAGTAACTGGGAACATAATCCAGGTCTCCTGATCTGGAGGTTTTTTTTGCATGAAATACTATCCCAGTGCCATTCACCTTTTATTTTGAACAGTCACAAAAAACTTCATGCTTTCAAAGACATTTTACGTACACTTTAGCTAAGATCTGCCTGCCTGCAATACCATTTTAATTATCGGTTGAGTTGCTCAGATACCCCAGAATTTCAGAATTATTCCAATTGCTATGAGGGAAGAAATAAAGGGAGAGGTGACTCAGTGAGCCAGAGACTGCTGATTAAAACTGGTCAGTTCTCTCTCATCCCAAGTAAGGAATATAATACAAAAGTAATGGGTGGGCACAATTTGTTTTTTATTATTTTGTTTGCATTTTCCATCAAGCAGCTATGAAGACAAATACGTAACAAAGTTTAAAACATGGGAGCCTCTGTTTCTAAAGGAGGTAGCTCCTAGTCAAGCAATTTAATTTCTTTTTTTGCAAAGAACATCAGAAGTTTAGATGTCAGAAGATGAACAAATATCCTACGTTTGCAAGGGGAAGAGAAAAACAGAGGCAGGTGGTCAAGTAGCTAAGCTGGCAGAGCATTTGGATGGCAGCCGAATGGCCTCAATTCAATCCTCACCGAGGTCACCAGTGTCTCCCCCCAATAGCCACAGCTTTATTACGGTTACTTAACTTTTAAAACATGTTTGTGACAAAACACATTAAGTTAAACTGTGCATCTAAACTGACTCCAGAAGAGAGAGTTAGAAATAAAACACAGGCAATTAAAAGTCATCCAGTGGATTAGCCAGCGAAGAGCTACTTTGCTCATTCTATAGGTCTTCATCCTATTGCTGCCACACACCACTTACAGTAATGCAAGTTCTCATCTCCCATCAAGTTACCCATAATGGCCCTTTTGTGATGATATTTTGAACACTCTCACTCTCTCTGTTTTCTAAATAAAACTGCCTGACAGCTCCCTAATCTTTCAAAACACTCTCTCTGAACAGCAGTCTAGTGAATTTGTGACCTCAAAAATCCTACAAGTCAAGTGCACTCAACTCTGGTTCAGCCTAGTCAATGAGCCTATTTATTCCACACCCATTTTACAATGGATACTTTTCGTATGCATTGTGTGTTGTGAAGAAGTTTGGATGTACTCATTGAACAGGAGATTCTCTTTATATAAATCTTACCTCACACTGCAGGAAAATAGTTTGTAAAATTTTAAAGTGAATGTCAAAATTCTATGAACTCTACAACAACCTCAAGTTGTCATTAGCAGCAGGTGTTGAATGTCCTCACTAGAGATGGAGACAAAGTAGTTGCCCACCCGTTCTCTCTAGACTCACTACTAGATTCAGGAGAAGTCTAAAAACACAGTCACCTTCCCCAGATCCTCTGACACCTGCTGCATTTTCTCAGTCATACATGTGAGAGAACCTGCAGTTTAGCCAGGAATGTGAATTCTTTTATTTGTCCAATAAAGAAACTGGAAATTCTAATCTAGAAATTTGACTATCATGTGGCCGGTAGCCATTTTGAATCTCTATTTTATTGTACCCAGCAGTCTTTGTTCGTGGGGAAAACTTCCCCAGTGACTTTCATGGGAAATTTACATAATGAAGGATAGTAAATCACAAAGAGATAAAGTCTGTACATTAGCAGCTCCACGGGCTAAAGATCACGTCTTGCTTCTAGCACTTATCACAACAAACACAAAAGGAATTTAAAAGCGTGTATAAAGTGAACTGGTTAAAATGTACTTTTGCCAAACAGACAAAAATCTGTCTTCCACAACCCGATATGCAAACAGTTCCATTCAAATCCGAGCTAAAGCAAGTATTCCAAAACAAACAAAACTTAATTAAAAAACAGTCTCTTTCAGTGAAGCCAGCTGACACCCTAGGCCAATATCACACTTTTACAAAAAAAGTCCAGATGGCAAAATGTCTGGAAATGTACAGTTAAGAGAATCCAGTCAGTTCTCCATTTCCACATAATCCTTAGTCATTCATAAGGCAACAAAGATGATGGAGTAAGAGACACACACTACAGGCTGTGGGAGGAAGTCTGAGCAGAGGCATAATGCAGCGTGAGGAAAAAGCAGGCAAAATGAGGAAGCAGGAAAATGGGGCAAAGTAAACAATTGACAGCACAGTAAAAACATGCAAGGACAAGGAGCCTGCGAGGAAGTCAACTCTCAAGGCCCTGTAGGGAGGGGGAAAGGTGGGGAAAACAGGCTTGGGTAAGGAGCAGCCAGTTTAAGTGGAAAGAGGAACAGAAAGAACATCACCAGCACAGTCAAGTCCCCAAGGAAAAGGAACCCTAAAAGAAGCCTTACTATGAATAGATGCTACTGCTGTGGAAAGTATGCTAGATAATGTGGAAGTATCTTGGAGGGCAGGTCCATTAATGGTTATTAGCCAAGGAGGTTGGGGGATGTAACCTCTTACTGTTGAGATTTGGAAGTGAATGGCAGGGAATGGATCACTTCACAAGGACCTGTTGGGTACTTCTCCAAAGAACCCAAAATGGCCATTGTCAGAGACGGAATGCTGGGCTCAATGGACAACTGGTCTGACCCAGAATGGGACTCCTTATATTTTTAATAGGATTCTCCTCTACCATCCTACTACCCACAATTACAGCTGCATGTCCTCAAAGAGGGAAAGGCAGAAGCAGGAACTGGCTGGGCTCTCCATGAGTCTAGGGAAAGGGGCAGTAATTGTAACAGGGCTCTGGGTTCTGGGGTAAGTCTTTACTGGATCAAGTCCCCCTAGATCTAGGTCCACAAAGGATCTTCACTAAAAGTCCTTTATTATACAGTCCACAGTCCCAGGCACACATATGGGTTCTTGAGCTTTCTAGTGGCCCTCTCACGTCAGGTACACTGTGTCCTGCAGCCAGGCAGTCCCATATATACACTCTCCCTGGGACTTTTCAGTAACTTAGGTCTTTCTGGCCAACTGCAGTCCCTCCTGCAGCCAGGTAGCTATCTTCTCTCCACAGGCAGAGCCTCCCCTGGCACCTGCCTCTCTTATGTTCAATCTTTACTCCTGGGCTGCTCAGTTCCTAAGCAGAGCTTTCCCTCCGCTCCCACTTCCTCAAAGACAACTTATCTCCCTCACTGAGCCCAGCTCAGGACACCCGGCCCTTTAAGAGGAACAACAGAGTAGAGCTGCAACTGGTACTAAAATTAGTAACTGTCAGGAATGTCTGCGTTTTTGGGCACGTCATCAGGCACCTAATGGCCTGCCTGAGGACCAGTGGCGTGCCCGATGCCTGAAACTGCAAACATTACCAAGAGAAACTAAGCAGTCCAGCCTGGATCCTGTCACTTTCAAAGATCACTTACCCTGCCAGAGCACCTCTCATCTGAGAGGCACTGTAGGGGGGGAAGCTCAAGCAGCCTTTGAAACTGACATGTCACGGCTGGGACCGCTGGGCTTGTCAGTTTCTTTGAGTCCTCAGGTAGCCCATCGGGTGCCCCAAAACATGGGCATTACCTGCGAGTACTTGTCGGCGCACCCACCAATGAGACACAGAGACTGTAGCTGGTTTTAAAACTGGCCACACTCTTTATTCACACATATTCATCAAAGCAGGTGGATGATTGTACAAGCAATATGGGTCCAGTATGCTAGCTACTTAAATTCTTATTAACTCGGGTACTGACCAGTATGTGCCCTCCCATGTCAGTACCCCCAAACTGAAGCTTCCCCTTCGACAGCACCCTGGCTCTGGCCAAAAGGGGAACCGGCCCAACTGTGGGCTTGAGTAAGGAGGTAAGTACCCGCAAAGCCAGCAGACAGTGCATGTACTTACTGACCCCACCGGGTACCCCTCCCAGGGTCATGACCCCAGTGCGTGCTGCGCTCCGCCTTGTACTGGGGGTCACCTCCCCATCTCTTAAGGAGCTGATTCATCTTATCCTATTCTTACCTATTTAGTGTACTATAGCCTACTGGACCGCCGCCACAAAGGGGGAGGCGATCCCGGTCTCCCCCGGCACCCATCGCCTATCCAATCAACAATTCCTTCAAGTGGTGGGCCAGGTTTCTCAAATATAACTCATTTCCTGCTGGGGACAGATGCACACAATCCTCCCGAAAAAGATCTGGTCAGCCATATACGATGTCTATATGCCGAATAATCGTTCCTCCTATGCCAACTATCCATTTTGCCATTTCTTGATTAATATTTCTACATGCTTTATCAACTTTTGCAGGCTTAATAGCCCTGACCCATTTAAGTCTAGGGACGAAACTAGTCCAAACTATATGAACCCGTTCAAAAAAAACCCTCTTAATTACTAACATGTCCTTGCTCCCCACTACCTCTCTGCACTTATCGCCCTCCATACTCGAGCCCGTGCACTTCGCTCCTCCTCTGTCCTTTCTCTCACCCTTCCATGCCTTCCCTGCTCCCCTAAGCCCCTTTGTCCCTTCTCACTTATCGCCCTCCATACTCGAGCCCGTGCACTTCGCTCCTCCTCTGTCCCTTCTCTCACCCTTCCACGCCTTCCCTGCTCCCCTAAGCCCCTTTGTCCCTTCTCACTTGCTGCGCCCCACATACCTGGAACTCCCTCCCTGTCCACATCCACCTTGCCCCCTCCCTTCATACCTTCAAATCTCTCCTTAAAACTCACCTCTTTCACTCTGCTCTGTCTGACTCTTTATCCTGCTGAGCCACTATTCCTATACCTACGATCNGGTACAGACCTAGCCTAGCTTTCCAGCATATGTTTTATGTAAAAACCTTTATCCGGCGAGGGGTATCCTTTCATCCTGCTAACAAAAGTGAGGGCTGCTATCCTTGCCCCTATAGTGCCCACCGCTAATCCTTTGCATCGGACCGACGTGCCGAACTGTAAGACTTCTGGCTCAGCAATGGGAAAGCCCATCCCCCATCCCTTACTGTTTCTATACGCTTGAAACTCCCGGAACGCCCTACCATAAGCTTCCTGGGTTCTGGGGACCAGGGATCCCTGAACGATATTCTGCAGCTCTAGTTCAAGGCTCCATGCCCTCAGAGGCAGGGGGTCGGGGAATTCTCTGGCGTCCGGCACTAGTTCCCAGAATTGCTTGATCTGAAAGTAAGAGGGCATCAGCTATGCCATTGTCAATGCCAGGGACATGTCGCACTGTAAACAATATGTTGTTCCGCAGGTACGCCCCCTACCATTGCTCGTACAAGTGTCATGACCCAGGGGGAACGAGAAGACAAAGTGTTTATTACATTAACGACTGCCATGTTATCGCACCAGAATAATACTGTGCAATTGGCGAACTGTTCAGCCCACAGCAGTACTGCTACCACTATGGGAAACAGCTCTAAAAAGGTTAGGTCTTTCATTACACCCGCCTCCTGCCACCGCGGTGGCCAAGGTTCGGCACACCATCGCGTCCTAAAGTACACCCCAAACCCCGCTCCGCCGGCGGCATCGGAATGCACCTGAAGATCGCTGCATAGTAACCACCTCTCTCTCTAAAAACTTACTCCATTATATTCGACCAGGAAATCAAGCCACGACTTGAGGTCGTGCTTCATGTCCTGAGTCACACTGATCCTATAGTGGGGGGGCAGATCTTCCTTTAGTTTTCTATACAGCCTGGACAAACATGCTCTACCAGGTGCTACGACTCAGCATGCAAAATTGAGGCTACCCACTATGGACTGCAGGGTCCGAACAGTGATTTTTTTTTCGGGAGAGCATTCATTCTCCGATCTTCCCCCTTAAGTCATCTGGTTTGTTTTCTGGCAGATAATTTTAGTTCGGTGTCCAATTCTATGCCCAACTAAGTGATTCTTGTGGAGGGGCCCTCTGTCTTCTCTGGGGCGAAGGGAATTCTGAGTTCGTCGGCCATCTCCTGAAATAGCCGCAATGCGGTTGCGCGTTCCCCTGTCCTAAGGGGGCCTACAATCAGGAAGTCGTCCAAATATTTCGTCATGTCCCCGGTCCTGTCTCTTATACACATCTAGATGTGTATAAGAGACAGGATACCGCCTCATTTGCTCAACTCGGCATATTCCTTTCGGACCGCATTTGAACAATTTGATGTTTGTTCCCCTACTCCTCTGGTCCGTCTTTGAACGCCTCAACCTCAAGAGCAAGGTCTCGGGTGTCCATGTGAGGTCATCTATCCCGAGGGCCCGGCCGGTGAGGTCACTTCGGGATGATGGAACCACCTCACTTATCCTAAATCCTCCAAAATATGTTACGGCATACACAGTGGTAAACAATTGTGTCTCAAAAGCATCATGACAGATGTCAGGCAAGGTTCCCACTACCCGTACTAATATAGGGGTGGTTATGGGGGCACGGGTCTTAGCTGGGGCCGGTACAGACCTAGCCTAGCTTTCCAGCATATGTTTTATGTAAAAACCTTTATCCGGCGAGGGGTATCCTTTCATCCTGCTAACAAAAGTGAGGGCTGCTATCCTTGCCCCTATAGTGCCCACCGCTAATCCTTTGCATCGGACCGACGTGCCGAACTGTAAGACTTCTGGCTCAGCAATGGGAAAGCCCATCCCCCATCCCTTACTGTTTCTATACGCTTGAAACTCCCGGAACGCCCTACCATAAGCTTCCTGGGTTCTGGGGACCAGGGATCCCTGAACGATATTCTGCAGCTCTAGTTCAAGGCTCCATGCCCTCAGAGGCAGGGGGTCGGGGAATTCTCTGGCGTCCGGCACTAGTTCCCAGAATTGCTTGATCTGAAAGTAAGAGGGCATC
>QEPC01004745.1:2084105-2122881 GCA_003113815.1 Sphenodon punctatus
CCCCCTTTCGTCAGGGTTGATAACGTGCTCTCAAGGTGCCCCCCGCCACAACTGGAGCACGTGTGGCGAAATCTACACTGGGACCTGTTGCACCGGCCGGCTTTGTTATATTCCCAGCATGGGCCAGGTACCCCCATCTCCTTCTCCACCCTTCACCTCGGTCTGGTTCGTTGGCTGGAGCCACCCCCCGCAAACTAGGGGATGCCCGCTGTCTGACCTGAGTGCCTTTGTGGTATCAACCATACACTCTAGCCATACACTCTAGCCATCCTGCTGTGCAGGATGGGGCGGTATAAAAATCTATTAAATAAATAAAATAAATAAATAATAAATTAAATAAAATAAATCTGGGCGTGGTTATCCCAATGAAGTCCCGGAGTGTTCTCTGCCCTATGACTGAACGTTTTGTCATAGCGCAGCCATGCTCCTGGTGGACCAGTTCTGTGGGTTCTTCAGACTATATCTGCATATTTATGGAGCTCCAAACCATGCCCTGGGTCCACCTGCATTATGACCCCCATATATACAGCAAATGCGGAGGTCCAGTTTGCCCAATTTCTGTCCGCTTTAGGGCACCTGAATTTTTCCTTGTCCTTCTCCCCGTCAGGTTCAGGGCGATCCACTATTGGGTCACTAAACAAGTGTGTACAGGTCTATATATTCCCCCCGCCGTATCTTCTCTTTTTGGTCGCGAGCGTTAAATGACTCCCAAATGGGGTCGCCACACCTGCAATAATCCCACCTGGGGGGCGGATCACAGCTGGTGTTCCTGCCTCGGCCACACCCTGTGCCGGGTTTTTCCCCGAAGGGGGGGCGGGCGCGGAGGTCGGTGACTGTGCTCCATGCCGGTTCGCTACCCATGGGATGCCTGGTCTCCCCTGATTCTACTGTGGGAGGCATGGCTGGTCACACCCACGCCCAGGCCCCATTTACCTTCAGCAACCGTGGCCCTGTGGAGTCTTGCAACCGCGCTGCTGGCATCGGTTGGGCTAACCCTGCCTGACTGACTGATTCCCCCCCCGTCTTGCATGGTCCCATGTGAAGACCACTGCCTCCATTCCCTGCTGTTTGTTCCTCTCATCTCCCCTCTCACGGGGGTCCCTTACGTCCTGCCCGTGGTGGCAGGTGCCCGCCCCCCGTGTGTAGTGGACTCACCATACACCATATCCCGCTGTGGCCCAGTCCCATCAGGTCCCCCACAGCTGCTCCTCTCAGCTTCCCCGGTATGGTTCCCCCTCAGTGCATTCTCAAGAGCAAAGATCCTCTGCCACATGGCGTAATCTGCGTTCCTATCTTGTTGCGCGTGTTCTTACATCCGCCTCCAGGTCACCGGGGGTTCGTCGTCTGCTAACAAAGATATCCTGCTGGGCACATCGTGCCTGGCTAGGTTACCCAGTGCTCCCGTTGGGGCGCCCAGTGCAGCCGGGGCTGTCCTCCCAACCCTCTGTCTCTGGTGTCGGGTGAGGCCAGGAACCCCCAGTGGATCCCAGGGTCCCCCCATGTCACTGGCTGTCCCCATAGGGTCCATCAGGCTGGCGGGATATTGTACCTGGTCAGCTGTGCCCACTCCTGTCGCCCAATTAGGGCTCCCCGCCCTTCTTCCTGAATAGGGGCCTCCTGCCTAAGCCCAATCTGTTGGGGAAGGGATTGGCATATCCCTGCCCTGGTGCCACCCATTCCAGCGGACCCTGCTCCTCCTCCTTCTCTGTACCGCGTGCGGAGGGGGGGGGGGATGACCACCCTGGTGCCGCGCCTC
The DNA here is from genome assembly GCA_003113815.1 of Sphenodon punctatus. NCBI lineage: Eukaryota > Metazoa > Chordata > Lepidosauria > Sphenodontia > Sphenodontidae > Sphenodon > Sphenodon punctatus. The sequence continues at coordinate 2,085,862 of QEPC01004745.1, forward strand.
CGCCCTTCTAGTGGGGGAGGGGAGGAGGGTCTGGCTCCTGATGGTCTGTTGGCTCTGCGGCACGGCGTCCACAAAGGCTGCGTGTCATCCCTCGGATCCCTTCCCCCCTTCGGGGGTGTCCTGGCCATTGTTGGAGGCGCCTTCTAGGGCCTGTGGGGTCGCCTGAGCTGGAATTGGGCCGCAGGCCCACAACATGGCCTCACACGCGGCGAGGAGCCCTGGATGGAGCCCCTTCCACCGCGATCTCCCGCTCGGAGTTACAATCGCTCGGCGGTGGTTGGCTCCCCTCGGGCTGTGTTCTCTTCTTTCCGGCAGCTCCCTTCTTCCTGGTGTGGCCCATCTTTGGCTCGGTGAGGCTCCCCCTGCTGATGAGGCCAAGCTCAGCAGCATGCGCTCCTTGCTGCTGACTTGTTTGCATCCCCGTGCCGAATGCCACTTCCTCCCTACAAAGGGCAGGTCTGTTCCTTTCTCACCACGCAGCGCCTCTGCGCACGTGCTGCCCGGGCTCGGTTGCCACAGCAACCCCCAATCCCAGCAGTGAGCACTCTAACGTGCTGCTGCCGCAGCCCCTCTTTCCCCACTCTGAGCCTGCATCCCATGACGGGGGCCTGACAATTACCCCGTCGCCACCATTGCAGCGGCGAAGGGAACTAATTTTAGTACCCATTGCATCTACTCTCAACTATTCCTCTTAAAGGGCCAGGCATCCAAGAAGTCTGTGCCTGCTACAGTAATGTCTTTAAGGAAAAGCATTCCTGCTGATTCGCTATTCCCAATTGTGCAGGGCCAGCAACAGAGCTCGAGCCAGGGGACAGCATGGGAGAGGTAAGAAGGAAGTAATATTAAACAACTTTGAAATCCAAAAATAAACTATTTTTGAATAATTTTTGCAAAGAACACATACTGGTAGTATACACATTTTTTTTATGACAGTGTGCAGCTAAGCAATAAATTTACCTGTATGATTTTCAAGTTCTGGCAGATACAAGTGAGGTGCTATGTGGTAGAAGCAAAGTACCAAAAAAATAATAATAATAAGACATCAAGACACCTCATATGCCACATCTCGTCTCCAGTAACCACTAGACACTCAAAGGGTATGCGTCTTTGAGGCAGAGAATATGGCTAGGTTCAGCAGGATAACACTTTTCTCTAATACGAGGAGAAGAATGAGGGTGTAGGGGAAGAAAGAAACTTAACAAGCAATGGCTAAAGTGTCCCTATATCCCTTTGGGGCCCCCTTCCACCATAGTACTCCATGAGCACACAGGCTCTGTAGCACATAAAAACATGCTCTGCCCCTCAGCCTCCTGCACTATTAATTCTATCCTTCCAGTTTCCTGTGCATACACACTTAAGACTCCTTCACTCCCCATGTTCCAGCTTTCACCTCCCCTTCCAAACTCCAGATTATCCCCATCATCCAGTCCCCAACAAAGAAGTTTTTTTCCTCAACACTGCCATCCTGTTGACAATTGCAATTAAATGCCAATTCTTCATGTTTCCCCATCCTCTACTCTATCTATCCTTAGATCACTACGTCCAGGGCCAGCCTAATACAGGGGCCACCAGGGTCTATGCTTATGGCCCCAAACTTTGAGACCGGACGCCTCACAGCCCTGAACAGGAAACTGATCCAAGTGAGAAAAAGGAATTCAGAGTCTGGAAACTACCCTGCCTGCCAAGAGCCCTGCAATAGCCATGCCTGCATCCCCCAAGCCACCAGGACCCACAATATCAAGAGGCCCCATGTACAGTTTCCATCCCTGGTACCACAAAGTCAATGGTCAGCTATGATTAAACCTCGGAACAAAAAAAGCCTTTCTTCTTCCTATACAGCAGGGGTGGGAAACCTTTTCCCTCCTGCAGGTCACTTGGAAAAATAGTACAGATAGGGGTGGGAGGCAGGGGTGTGCTCTGATGGGGCAGGGGGCAACAGAGGGTCCAGATCACAGATTCAGGGGATGAAATTTCAGATCGAACTCCGGGACGCAAAAAAAAAAAAAAAGTGTCGTCACCAGACTTTATCCTGATGTTAAAACATTCTTGCCCCACTACACCCCTGAACCCAGCCACTACACCAGCCTCCGTTTTCTGGGCATCAATGGCTCCCAGGCACCTGCATATTTCACACCCTGACAGATCTATGCCACAGATTAGGGGTGGGCAAATCATGGCTCAAAAGCCACAGGTGACTCTTGAGCACTGCAAGTGCAGCTCTCAGCCAGGTCTGTTCTTGGGTCCCAGGCTGCATTAATGGTCCTGTCTCTTTCATTATTACATTCAAGTCTCAGCAGTCAGAATTGCAGAGTGCTGGCTCTGCCAGCCAATCGATCACAAAGCAGAAGACATTTGTGTGCAAGTGCATGCACATGTGTCATGTGGCTCTCGGCCATACGAAGATGTTGGTATGCAGCCCTTGGAGTTGGGAACGTTGCCCAGCCCTACCATAGAGCCATTCTCTGTTCTCAAGTGCACACTCTCAACTCTGCTCACATCCCTTGAGTTCACTCCTGTACTTGAGAGTAGGAAGTAGATTCAGGGACCAGATCCAGAACATGGAAATGGTCCAGATAAAAGACAGGCAAGAGCCAGATTTGTCCCATGGGCCAGAGATTCCCCACTTCTACCATACACCAACCCTTTACACTTCTACCTCTGTCTTACCCTACCACCATCACATCAGTGTCAGCTCCATAGCAGCTTGCAAGAAATCTCCAAAAGTAATTTTTAAATTAAAAAATTAATATATATCGATACTACAGCAAAGTGGGGAAAAGCTGAGATTTTCACACAATAACGACTTCAGGAACTAGCAATATTACAAGGCATGATAAAGTCATGAGATTTGCTAGCACAAGTAACACTGCTAACTTGAAGAGTAGTTTTTACATGTCTCTCTTTTTAAATTTCTTTATTAGAAATCCTAAGCAATAGGCAGTTGAAAAGGAGGGAAATGGTAGGATTTTCAGACGGAAATTATATCTTTTTTTTGACCAACGTCTGTTGGGGGGTGTTCTTAAGCTTTTGGGACACACACACCCTGAGCCCTTCAGTCTGTTAACAAGTGGGAGTCAGAGGACGTTTCTCCCAGTATGTAGCCCAAAAGCTTGCACACAATCATCATTTATTGAGCCAACTTCTGATGGTATCATACAAACTACTTTGTGTCCATCTATTATTTTGGGGACCAACACAGCAACCAGTCTTCCTCTAGAAAACTATCTGAGCAAGTTTTCAGATCATCATAAATATAATGCTCAGTTTCTGGATTTTCCAAGCTTTGAAATGCACTTTCCCTTTACTCCACTCCCTAAGATGAAATGCTACCTGCAAAACAACTGGTAGTTTTTGGTTTTCAAGAAGCTTTTTTGTGCAGAATAGGGCGTTGCTTCTCTGCTATTTAAAAGGCAAAGCTAATTCATCTCCACAATAAATTCTGCTGTCCTAGTTTGCAAGCCAAGGTTCACAGATGTCTGCCAGTTGAGTGACTGTCTAATTCAAAAGACCATCATGTGGCTTTTAACATGACAATTAGAAAAGGAAAAGATTATCTAGCAGTAGCTTCCTCTTCCCAGGTCTCATTTGTAATTTACAATGAATATTCCAGTAATAATATCTTACCCAATAAACGTAGTGCAATATTTTGCTGCAGCGGCTGCATTTTACGGCCACATCTGAAACAATGTTATAAGATTCACTTCCCTTAGATTTACATAAAATCCTAGGAGCTGAATGCAGGACTGGCGTTAGGCGCTAGGCAGGCAGTCATATTGGGTGGAGATGCCTGTAATGTGTGCGGGAAGTGTAGGACATTCCCCCACCACTACTGCTGTCACCACCTCTCTCTTTCCATCCCATCCCTCAGCCAGAGGGAAGGAGTGAAAGAGAAGTGCTACTAGCCAAGGGCCTAGCACTGAGGCAGCGACCAATCCAGCTCCTTCTGCCCCCTCTATTCTGGAGGAGCAGGGATAGAAGGAGATGATGAAAGGAGAAAGCAGCCAATCCATGCTGTACAGGGTTGCCAGATGTCCCACACTCCCAATCCACTGACAAGTTCCTTTATCCCCTGTGGAGGAGAGGGGATGGAGGGAGCAAGTCACAAGAGTAGATGACTGGCTGAGGTACCTGTAAAGCATAGCATCTTACATGCCTGAGTATGTGCCCCGATTACATGAACCCTCTTTAAGAGAAACTCAACTTCCATTCAGAATAATGGTACTGTACTCTGGGACACTTACAGAATTACAACCTTCCAAAGTATGATTTGTTATGCATGGCTCTTTTTTTAAAATGGATTGTCAATGCATTCATTCTTGATACGAAATAGTCTACGGAGGGACACAAATCCAAGAGTGAAGAATGTTACATCTTACCTCCGAGTCTCTTATTTCCACTGAAGGCGTATAACAACTCATAACCAGACAGCTTTCTATTAGAGAAAGCATCTGAGTTACTTATTTTTCTTCATAAATTAGGTTCCTGGATCTGGCCCCTGGATCCATTTCCTACTCTCAAGCACTAAAAGGCTGAGCTCAAGGGACAGGAGCAGAACCGAGGTCATGCACACAAGGATAGGTGCTTGATCTATGGCAGAAAACCATAATCTGGACCCTTCTCTTCCTTCCTCCATCTTGAATGCATCTCTTAAGCACCTCCCAACTTCAATGCAGCCCTCGAAGCTTGCACTAATTTTCAAAGTGGCCCTTGGGAGGGAAAAGATTCCCCATCCCTATGGATGGCATGGAAGCAGGATATGCGAGGAGGCATGAGTAATTAAAGGGTTGCGAGTGTCAGCAAGGACTCTCTGAAGCCATCTCCCTGATTCCCCTTGAACACACACATCACTACTTTCAGGGTACTACTTCTTTTGAAAGACTCCACATGCAAACAAAGGTTCCTATTGCTTGTACAAGTCGGGACCCAACAAAAGTCTCCCCCTTGGCAGGTCTCCCTGACTCCCCCACCCAGGAATACAAGACAGACACAATCTTTCTCCCTTGATCTGAAAGTTCTCCAGCCAGGCTTTTCCCAGTCCATAGTCAATCAATAGACTGGACTCTCCCTTAGTTGAAACTACTGGGAATTTATTCTCCCCATAGTCTTCATTTCTGGAGCTTGATCCCATCCTCCTGCCCTTGGTTACATGAACACCCACTCTGGCTGCAGCTAATTAGCCACCAATAAACTCTTGCCCAACCTGCTTTATAAAAATGTGATCAACAGTGTGTTCTTGAGACTCCTAGTGCTTGGTGACACAGCCTATCCAGCTGGGCAGCAGTCTACAAAACCCTACTCCAGGGCAAACTGAGAACATTTCAACCATAAGCTCAACAGTTGCCAAATGTTGGTGAAGTGTGACCTCAGAAGACTCAAAACTACACAGACGTTGATACACACAGACTAAAAATGCATGTTATGCGCTTCGCAACATTTACAAGGCCAACAGTGAGGTTTGTGCTATAGGGTGTCCCAAACAAGAAAACCCATTGGTGAAAACACCATCTGTCAGTCAAAGTTGATGTGCTGGCCTTCCCAGGTTGCCTACAATGCCTTGTGCTTTCTTTCTGAGATCTAAACAGACTAAAACTCTAAACAGAGTAAAAGTGTCTAAGAGCAATTGAGAGGTGGTCCTCATGTTCATTTTTAAATAGTTTCCTTTGCTTTATTTATACGATGCACTACATTTCTCTTGTATATGTTCCACAACACAAGTTAGCCATGGCCCACACTCAAAATTGACTCCACAACTTTCAACCAGAGGGATCCCTACATGCAGGCTATAAAAAGGAAAGGAAAGCTTGGAATGCACACCAACTTTACTACACACACACACAAAAAAGTAATTTGGAAAAAGAGAAACTATTTTTTCCCCTTGAGCTTCTTGGCAGCTCTAAGTTTCCAAGCACAGGTTCCACTTGCTCTGATGTGCAGGTTCATGCTCTGACAGGTCATGTTGGGTGACCAACAGCTGCTGTGTCAGCATAGCGTTGGTGCTGGGACCAACCCAAGTGGACATCCAGCACTATGCTCAAGTTGTGGAAAAACACGCTACAGAAGGACAGTCATACAAACAACCCTATCAAGGTTCCCAAAAGAGGGTCCCAGTAACCACGTACAGATACAGCAGTCTGGAAGGAATGGGCAGAAAGTTAGCCTTGCAATTCTAGGCGTCATTGAAAAAGCTGCTGAGGAGAGTTCTCAAGCCCTGAAGTGTTGTTCATCTGCCCAATTAAAATGTATATCTGCTGCTTCTTTAAAAGCCTCTCATTCCACTGAAGGTTCTCCAGCTTTAGCTTTTCCTGGCACTGCAAATGCGCCCCTTGGATTTTCTCTCTCTCTCACACACACACACACACACACACACACACACACACACCCCTCTCCTTCTACAAATAGGAACAGGTCTCCAGAATTTTTAGCACAGCCCCATAGTCTTCTGTTGCACTGACAGAGATCCCTCAGGTACTTGATAGGACACTGTGGTCTTTTGGGACTTGACAAATGCAGCCAGAAGGCAGGCACAATAATATGTTTAGTACCCCTGAAACAGTGGTGACCAATCATACTCCCAACCACACTGTCCCCAGAAATAACATTTCTGCTGGGTCATTGTTATCGCCCCAGCAGCTTCAGACAGCTGACATATAGGGAGACCAGAGTTGTACAGCCCAGTGCATCAGTTTTGGTGCAGTGTAGTGTTTGTACGGGAGGGGATGGACAGCATGTGCATTATGTTCAATCAAAGCCACTTACCACTACAACTGCAACCAACAAAAAATAAGCCATAAGCCTCAAAGAAAAAGAGGGAAAAATCCACTGTACAGCAACCCACACACCCTCCATGGTAGGTTAAAACTGGCATCAGTCACTTGTGTTGAAATCAATTACTATATTCAAAATGGCATACTCATACCATAGAGAAGCTTAACTTACCACCTTCCCACATGACCACCAAGACAGAGGTGTCTGCAATCCATGGAAAAAAGAATTAAAAGTCCACTTCTTCCCTGAAGGGCTCTATGCAGGTGCATTGGCACTGGCTGTCTCCAAGCCTTCAGTAACTATTTCTTCTCAGGGGTACTAGCCAAAGCCAAACATGGTGCAACAAAAGAAGCATTTCAGCCAGGTCCTGCATCTCTAGTATTCACCCTCTCTCATTTACATTTACATTTAAATGTATTTGTTTAGCCATATGGCCATAACAAAGTATACAAACAATATACATACATAATAAAAACAAGACTCAAACCAAATAAAAATCCAAGTCTTCCTAATTTACAAAAATAAGTCCTAATAAAATCATCAATATTCATTTACCCTACCATTCCCAAAACCAACTCCCCTACTTTTGCTTGATAATATACACACAAAATAAAAATTGCGCAACCTTTCCAATAGTTTCTTTACATGAGTCTTGCAATAACTTCATCATCATGGCCTCGCCCGGACTCCCCACCATTTCCCTCACCATAGGTATTATTAATTTTTGCCGTAGATCCTCATAAAATGGGCAATGCAAGAAAATATGGGTCAGAGACTCAATCTGATGCAAAGGGCAAGAACACAAATGCTCAGTCAAGGGGATTCCACCATACCTCCCCAATGTAAGAGCCAAAGGGAAATAGTTAACCCTGGCCAGGAATAGGAGCCGTCTCTTAAGTGTCGATAACCCACAGTCCAAATAGACCCTTGATTGTCCAGTTTCTCTTAACAAATCCTTCTGGGGCCCATAGGCAGAGCTAGCGCTTATGGCTGCCCATCTTTCCTGCCTGCCAACGTCGGCCAATCTTTGGAGAACCATGCCCCTTGCAGCTTTATATCCTAATGGGGCTAGGGCCTCCCGTAAAAACCCCAACAAGTTCAGCTTCCCCTCTACACGATGCACCCAATAATTCAAGCATGGGTCCTTGAATACCAGTTTTGTCAGCGGGGCTACTGACCCAAAATACAACCTTAGCCAATAGCTTAAAGTGCCCTTTCAAATCCTCTCCTCGAGCGGGATAATGCCGCACTCCGCATACAGCACCAAACTACTAACTCCAGGTGGGGCTAATAGCAGAGAGCGAACAAATCCTGCCTGGATACGCTCCAGTGGCTTGACTTTATCTAGAGCCCAAAGAAGGCACCATATAGCAGCTGGGGAACACATTTTAACAGGAAAACTTTCAGAGCTGGGTTAACCAGATTCTCCCCATGCGAACAGAAAAAGGCCAGTGTGGACTTCGGCAATTGCCTCGCCCGAGAACAAGCACTAAGAGTCTGAACAGACCAAGTACCAGTAAAATGATAAAGGTGGCCCAGGTATTTGTATGCCTTTACCTGCTCAAGCTCTTTTGTATCAATAAACCATCTTAATTTTTTTAATTTGGTGAAAAACACCATTACTTTGGTTTTACCATAATTTATCTCCACCAATTTCTTCTGGCAATATTTCCCAAATGCCTCCAATGCACGCCGTAAACCCACCTGAGTGCAGGACAAAAGGACGGTGTCGTCCGCATAGAGGAGACAGGCAATATGGGTATTCCACACCCTAGGGGGATGTCATCTTTCAATTGAAAACACCTGAGTCAAATCATGTAAATAGAGGTTAAACAGGGTAGGCGCCAATGCACACCCCTGCTTAACACCTCTCTGCGTCTGGATTTTATTTGATAGGGCCCCCTGATGGTTAAGCCTAACCCTAATGGATGTATCCGTATACAATTCTCTGATCAAATGTAACAACCGCCTATCCACTTCCAGGACTTGTAATTCTCCCCATAGACGTTCCCTAGGAACTAAATCAAAGGCCGCACGCAGATCTACAAATGCGGCAAATAATTCTTTTCCTGGGGGAGCATACCTCTGGATCAGGTGAGTGAGTAAAAGACAATGGTCGATAGTTGAACAGGTTTCACAAAAACCAATTTGCTCGGGTGTCAAAATGTCTCTATCCCTTATCTACTACTTTAACTTTCCCAACAAAAACTTGGCATAAAGCTTGCCCAGAATGCTAAGGAGACTAATAGGCCTGAAGTTGTTTGTGTCATCTGCCACCCCCTTCTTCAGAATTGGGACCACTATTGCCGAGGTCCAATCCGATGGTACCTTCCCCTGGGTATTAACTGCAGTGAATAATACTGCTAACACTGGTGCCCACCAATCTACGTTATCCTTAAACAATTCTGCTGGTAAAAAGTCCCCACCCCACCCCCCCGGCATTTAGCGTGGCAATCAGTTCCTGGATGTCTTCCTGAGTGACAGGCGGCCATTCCTCCGCACCCGGGAGTAGATTTACAACAGGCTCAATCACCATGGGAGGGGAAAAGAGTAGAGTGAAGTGTCTCTCCCAAGTTTCCAAAGAAACTTTCATACCACCCTTACTATACCCTTTCCCACATCCTCTTATCAATTGCCAGAATCTCTGGGAACTTAAATCCCTAGCGGCTACCTCGATTTGTACCCACCGCTGCCTATAATATGCCATCCGATTTCCTTTAAGCAGGTTCCTATAGGCACCCTTTTTTTCCACCAGCTCAAGCCTTACCAAATCTGAGGCACCCTTCCTGTATATTCTATACATTTTCCGGAGATTCGCCCTAGCAAGTCGGCACTCACCATCAAACCATGCTAAATAATTTCCCCCGCCCCCGCCTTAGGGCCCCCTCCCTCGAGGGGGTGGTAACCAGCAAAAGGCCCAACCATTTTACTAATTCCTGGAAATAGCCCCCACTCGATGCTAAGGTAGCAGACTGGACCAATAGGCCTCTAATCCTATCCCCTTTTCCTGAGTTAAGGGCTAACCTCATAGATCGTCCCAAATCCTCATCCCATTTCCTCCTCACTGGGCCACAATCCTGGTTCTCCTGCCAAGGTGTCACAGCAAGGGATGTTCCCACATTTAGGACCAAAACAAGTGGCATATGATCACCCAATGGCCAAGCATCCCCCTCTCTCTTATTGTTGCTTCCTACTCCTGGAACTCCTTCCCTGAACACAAACTCCAAACCTTCAAATTCCCTCCTGAAGACCTACCTCTTCCAATAAGGCTTTCCCTAGCTCCTAACTCTCAGAGATTACCAGGGTTTTTTTCATTCACCTTCTACTGTCGGCAGAAGGCAGGCACAATAAGATGTTTAGTACCCCTGAAACAGGATCCACCTCATTGTTTGTAACTAAGCTAAGAACATGTGACTGCAGCTTTTCATCTACATGTCTCTCTCCCCCTCCTCTTCTCCATTCTAGAATGTAAGCACCCTGGGACAGAAACCTGTCTCTAACCATGACTGTTCAGCTTCAGAAACATCACTAGTATTATAAAAATAAATACATTTTTGTAGCTCTGTCCCTGATCTCGATGCACTCTCTCATCCCACCAGAGTGCAATGAATGCTCTAGTCTTGGCCTCATCCTAGGTAGCAGTTTGGTGATGTTCGTATTCGCAACACATCATGAATTGGCTAAAAAAACCATATAGGTTTTCCAAGTAAAGTAAATGAAGCCAATAACCACTGGTAGCTGTCTACTGCAAAGCACATGAACAACGCAAAAAAAATTCAGGTTCCTTTTACAATCTGGGAGTGGCTTCTGGGTGCATTCAAACACACACAATCAAGAGAAGGGACCACATTTCTATGATTTTGGGGCAGATCATAGACTAGATGCACACATACCATCCCACATTGCACTTCCTTTGAAGGAGGAAAATGCAGGACAACAGCTCCTTACTTTTCCTGACTGGCTAATGAAGGTCTAAGCTTGTGTATGTGGTTGTGAGGTTTGGGACTGGGGATTTGCTGGGAACATCTCCCAGTTGGGATTTCTAGGGAGGCATTTGTGCAGGGCCTGCTTATTGGCGTTTCTTTTTTACACTGCAGATATTTAGAAGGCTCCAGACGCCCCAGGGACCTTGAGTTGGGAAGGGGATTTGCTGGGGAAGCATTTGTGCTGCGCCAACTGATTGGGGCTTCTTCTCTACTCGCCAGGCATTGAGAAGACTCCAGAAACCACAGGTACTTGTCTGTCTACAGGCAGTAATAAAGGCATCGGCCAGTTCTACTTTCAAGTTGGCTGCACTGGAGATTGCACAAGATGTCCTTGCTTTTAAGGGGTGGGGAGAAAGTATGAGGGGTGAATGTCTGGACCCTCCTGTAAGAGGGGGCTGTTGGCGGGCTATGGCCTGATCCCTCTGTGAATGAGAGGGATTTGGAGTAGGGGGCTATGCTCTGAACCCTCGGTGGCGGTGGGGACAAAGATTATAATTTTTAAATTGGATTTTAAATTTTTTTGTTTCCATTGGGCTTTTGTAATTTTATTGTAGACTATTTTCTTTATTTTTATAAGTTGTTCTGAGTCTTTGGTGAGAAGAGTGGGGTATAAATAAAAATTAAATTAAAATAATAATAATGTTCAAAAATATGTTTAATGACATGAGTGTATGGAAAACAGTGGTGCACAGAACCACCCTTACTCCAAGGGGAACGCTAAGATATTATGAAGTTTGGAGTTTTCGGGTTGGACTACGAACCCAACGACGGCACAGACAAGCAGTTTATTTTTATATCACCATAAATAGAGATTAAGTGACCCCTCAATGTTCTTGCTTCCTTTCAATTAAAAAGTATTTGAAAATATTTTTATAGCAAGGAAAAGTCATTCATACTAGGGGAACTAATATTCACAGTATCCCCATATTTAGATTCAGTAAATTTGGGAGTAGTAAGTATGCTGTGCATTACTACTTCCAATTACTGTACTTTAATTATAGTAGCTCATAATTGTCCCTGGAGAAGGGACTAACCACTACAGGTCCCATGTCAGAATGCAAAACCCACACTCAATTAAATTGGCTATAATCCCAAGAGCAAACAAACGTTATCACTCAGTTCCAGGGGAAAGAAGAAACATTTCTTATTCAAGTGGTTTTGGGAGTGGATTTAGCACTATTGAGGAGCACTGAACCAATAGCTATAGGAAATGGAGTTCTCTGGGCTTTCTGTAAAAGAGCCGTGGCAGCCTAAGTTTTCTTCCACATCACTGCCATTATAACCCAGCTCTAGAGCTTTTTGGTTCTCAGGATAAGCTTTGTTCTAAAAAATTTGGATCCTTGCCACCTAGAAAAAGGACAATCTCCACAAACTTCATTCATTTCAGTAATAGCCATCACATGATACCGAGGTTTGTTTTTTGCTTCAGATCCAGTTTACCCGAATAGAAGCCAAGGTAACTGCATCCCATTATTACCTTTTCTCTTAACTATGTACTCTCACAATGGAGATAATGAACTTAAACTGTTAAGTGAAACAACCAACAAACCAACCTAAGAATGAGAACATTAACCTACAGCAGGGGTGGCCAAGAGGTAGATTATGATCCACTGGTGGAACATGAACTAGTCTTCGGAAGACGACAGCGTGGGGAGAGGAATGAGCCTCCCAGAGATCACCTCTAGAAAGGAAAGAGGGACCAGAAACCCCAAGGAGTGTCCAGGGAGGAGAGAGAAGGCAGAGCCCAGCTACTAGCTCTTGTCTCCTCAGTATCTCCAAGGAGTCTTCTGTCAAGGCTGATGGCTCATCAGTCTACACCCTGCAGCTCCAAGGCAGCTTCCCTGGATGCTTAAGTGGCAGAGCGCTGCCGCTTTCTCTATATATCTTTTGACTCTCCCCAATCTCCTTGGCTGGTGCTCCCAAGCAGCTTACTGGTTGGAAGCAGCACTCTCTCTTAGCTCCTGCCTCTCCCAGGTCTCTCCCTACACTGAGCCTAGTTCAGGCTTGTAGTTGGCTTCTGCCATGCCCAAGCACATGTAGCAGGCAATCAGGCACTGTCCCTTACTTGCTATAGAGCGTGTTCCCTGGGTAGCACCTTCTACACGCTGGTGCCCTCTTAAAGGGCCAGCCTCTCTGGTATGCTCTGCCCTGCCACAGGTGGGCTGGGAACTGCTGCTGGAGCAGACGTACATGAAGCATGTGGCTGCTGCTGACGGGACTGCCCCACTGATGTCCTCAATGTTTCCAGAGAGAACGGGGGCTGATAGCAACAGCAGCAGCCTGGTTCCCACAACCCAAGCAGCAGAGGTGGGGTGGGTGAATGAGCAGCCCCCGTTTCCAGCTCCTCATGCATGTCTCCCTTCAGCTTCCAAACAGTCTTCAAGGGCAGCCCCACATAAGAGTGTATTGCAGTAGTCTCGCCTCAAAGTAATGAAGGCACAGATTATGGTTGCCAGATCTGAATCAGAAAGAAAAGGCTGCAGACAGAGTAGGTGAAAAGCACCCCGGCCACCGCCGCAACCTGAGATTCCAGATGCAGCGACAGATCCGGGAGCACTCCAAGGCTGTGAACCCGAGAGGGGCGGACCCCATCAACAATTGGGGTCCCAATCTCCCTCAAGTCACAAAGCTGGCCAACCATATCATGTCTTTAAGGATTCAACCTCCATCAACTCACCCTCATCCAGTCCCCCATAGTAGTCAAGCAAACAGGTAAGCACCGAGACTGCAGAACCTGGGTCAGATGAAAGAGAGAGGTAGAGCTGGATGTGATCAGCATTGATGACACCTCACTCCAAACCTCTGAATGATCTCAACCAGTAGCTTCATATACATGTTGAACGGGGGGGAGGGGGAAGATGCGGGGGGACCCCACAGTGCAGATCACAAGGCAACTATGAGCAATTGCCCATCGCCACCCGCTGAGACCTCCCTGACAGGAAGGAGAGAAACCACTCGAGAGCAGACCCACGCACCCCTGCCAGGTCCTGCAATCGAGTCATTGTGATCAACAGTGTCAAAAGCAGCTATATGATACATCACAAGTGTCAACAACTGCTATATGATACACGTAACAATCCTATAATTGCAATATAGGTTTCAAACAATCTATGGATTGCAATGGAATTTGTTTTCTGGTTCCAAAGGCATAAAAGGATACAGTAGGATTGGTTCACGGACTTCCATCAATAAGGCTCACGGACTTCCATCAATAAGTCTGCAAGGAAGTCATTCAGTTGTCCCGCAAGAAAGGAGTCTAGAGATGGACAACTGCCTGTGTTTCCTTTGAAGATCAAGAATAAAAAGCTCTTTCATATCTATATTTCCACAGTGAACATCCCCTCTCAAAGGCATTACAGAAGTGAGGGGTTGCAGAAGGAATGGTAGTGCCTGGCAGGTAATAAGCTTCAATGAGTGATATGACAGGGGCAAGGCACCTCCCTGGGCCGCCCTGCGAGGAATCACTGCAGCCACCACTGCTCAGGCTGACAGGAGGACTGTTCACATGAGCAGCGTCCCTTTCCCCCACCCCACCCCGGTAACCTGGGCATGGGGGCAGACGTCACAGCTCTCTCCACCTCCCAGATCAGCCCAAGGAGCTGTTCACATGGGTCAGGACCCCCAGACCAATGCTCTTCAGGGGGTCCTGAAAAGCATTGTGATAGAATGGGAAGAATCAAAAAGGTACATTTAAGAATGTAAGAGTAAGAATTGCTGGTTCTTGGAAAGATCCCTCTTCCGCTGTTATTGACGGGGTCCAGTCTCCTGTGGTTACGCAGGTCTCAGCCTTAGGGTGCTCTTCGATCCAGGCCATCCTGCACCTGGATGGCCTGGTTGCAGCGGTGGCCAGGCATGCTTTTCACCAATTACATCTGTTGAGAAGGCTTATCATCAGATTTGGATTTGCCCACCATCGTCCATGCCTTCGTAAGCTCAAGGCTAAAAGACTGCAATGTGCTCTACAAGGGGCGGCCCATGATGACTGTTCAGAAGGTGTAGGATGCAACAGCCGGTGTTCTATTGGGTGCAGGTCACCAGGGAGCACATTACACCTGTGCTTCTACATCTGCACTGGCTACCAATAGCATCCTGAGCAAAATTCAAGGTGCTGGTTCTGAGCTTTAAAGCCCTAAATGGCTTGCACCCCAGGTATCTAAAAGACCTCCTCCTCTCTCATGTCCCACTGTAGTCTTTGAGGTCAGCCAGGAGCATCGGCTTGCAGGTGCCATCTGCCTGTGAAGTTTTTACAGCTAGGGCATACAAAGAGGCATTCTTGGTGGCTGCCCCAGGATTATGGAACTCCCTCCCCTTGGAGGTTCATTTAAGTCTGAGCTTCTTCCAGAATCACAGAAAGACCTTTTTATTTGGCCAGGTATTTGACAGGAAGGCATAAGGTTGGGTGGGTTTGGGGAAGAGATGGGGGGCAAGGAGACTTTTAGATGTTTTTATTGATTGTAAGGTGCCCCGAGTCTTGACAGGAAGAATGGCATATAAATTCAAATATAAATAAACAAACAAACAAGGCAAAGCATAATGTTAGGAAGGACCTAACACAAGCAGACCCCCGTGCCCCCACCCTCGCATAAAGGAAACCATCTAAGAGAAGCAGTCTGAGGAGCCTGCGTGGAATCTGTTGCAAGCACGGTTCATGACAACTCTGCTCACCCCCTTCTCTGCACCCTATTCATGCAAGACACCTGTCCTGTTAGTAATCAGGAGTAGCTGGCATATAGATTAAGGAGCAGTTAGGACGCCAAGCTCTCTCTACTTGCATAACCACCAAAAGCATGGGTCCTTCCTGCCTAGCAAAGTGTCCTGATTGCGATCTCATTAGCCTGCCCTAAACATCCACTTATCTTCTTCCCCCATTTCACACAGGTGAGCAGGGCACGTAGCCTCCCTGACCTAAGGGAAAGCGTGGGAAGCAGGAAATGCCCAACTAAGTTTCACTCTCTAAGCCAGATAGGCTTAGAGAGCAAAACCTAGTTGGGCATTTCCTCCTCCCAGGACCTACTATCTGCCATCTAACTCCCAATCCCTCCACCCTGCCCCGCATACTCTTCCCAGTATCCCTTGCATGTCTGAACGATCTCCCGCCTTGCTCCCTTTTCACACACTAAGGAAGCTCTAGTCAAATGCCCGTGTAGTTTTTGCCTTGTCTTTGTCCAAAGTTCCTATAACTGGCCCAGACTCCTTTAGTTGAATGAGTCCTGTTTCTGGAATGGGGTTACACGAACACTCTGGCCACTTTCAAACGAGGCTCTTAGAAGCACTTCCTGAGCCCCACATTCAGAGAAGAGTCACACGGGGAGTGTTTACATGCTCCCCGCGCTGCCGGAAGTGACGTGCTGCCCGTCATCAGCAGTGGCAGCAGCTGGAGATGCAGGACTTTGAAGAGGCGCATTCTGAAAGCCTCACTTTTCAGGCTTTCAGAATGTGCCTCTTCAAAGTCCCGCATCTCCAGCCGCCACCACTGCCAACAACGGGCAGCACGTCACTTCCAGCATTGCGGGGACTGTGTAAACACTCCCCGCGCGACTCTTCTCTGAACGCAGGGCTCAGGAGGCACTTCAAAGCAGAAGAGGGGCTTGCATCTGCCTGCCCCTCTTCTGCCCTCGACCCCCACCCCACCCCCCTGCTGGATTTCTGGGGTGCCCCCGTCCCCTCCGCAATGGACCAGGAAAGGCAACCCTTTCTATCTTTCTCTCCTGTGCGCTCTTTTTTTTCGTTCAGTGTGTGTGCACGTCCATCCTATGATTTGATCTCTTTTTACAATCCTTGTACCCCTAATCCCCTTGAATAAGTAGCATTTTACAGTACTGAAACTTTGTATGTCGTATCTCTCGGGGGGCGGGGGGGGGGGTCAAGGAGTCGCAGCACATCATGTCTCTAGACTAAAGATGCCTAATACTCGTGTTCCCTGATTGGAAAGTGAGCTACATTCCCCATCGCAACCATTTTTGAAGCATGCGCCTGGAGATTGGGACACACTCCTCCAGTAAACCCAGAGTAGGGACACGTGGAGAAGGGACACGTGGTAACAATAATTACTAGGAGACAACAGAAATGTTAAAAAGCATCACCTTCTGAGAAAAAGCCATATTAACCGACTTGTGAGGGCATCCAAGATCTTGTCACGTCTTGCTGAATGCTCAGCAAAAAAATCATATTTAATTGGAAAGAATTGAGGGGGGGCGGGGGGAGGAACACCCAGGTCTCCAGCTGTTCAAAGGACTAGGAAGCTCAATTGAAAGTGCTGAAACTGCTAATGTGCTTGTGAAATCTGGACAGCTGTAAATTGCTAAGAATAATAAAACCAATGCTTGATTTACTTTAGCTTGGCTATAACAAAATTTGTTTCACTGCTGCCAACTCTTGATGTATGCTGACAAGCTGTCATTCTAACAAAAATATCCACTTGTTACTTTACTAGCAGTAGATACAAAACATTTCTAAGTCATTACCCTAAAAAGTTCCTACTATTTTAATGCAGCTATTTTTTCCACTTCCTGTTTTCCACGTCTCATACTCATTATGCTGAAAGCGGTTTTATTCATCAGCTCAAAAGGGTCAACAAGAATTAGTTGCTAAGTTGGTCTGTGAGAACTGGGGCAGATTTATACTCAGTACACATGGAGATTGCAGCAGGGCAGAGTGCCTGAGAGTCTACTGGCCTTTTGAAGGGAGTAGCAACAGCATGAGGAGTACAGGTGCTAGCTAAGGCCCAGGTGCTTGAGGGAATGAGGATAGCACCTGGATGCCCCACACCTGGGCCTGGGCCTGGCAAGGTGAAGTCAGAGTCTAGAGACAAGGGAAGTACAAGAAGGAAGCAGGAGTCAAGGCAGGGCTCTGCTTGAGGGGCTGAGCAGCCCAGGACTGCGAGCTAGAACTCCGGGCTAGATGAGGAAGCCCTGAGTTTGTGATGTACGGACTGTATCCAGACTGTTACTGTACACTGTATAATAAAGAGAACAGAGTGAAGATCCCATTGTGGGCTGGCTGGATCTGGGCAATAATCTACCCTTAAGGGGCCACCCTGTTACAGAGATACTCTAAGAAAATATCTCAAAAACAAGGTTAACTGACAGTCACTGCCTCAGATACAAATTTCATTTATAAGAAAACTGAGTTTGCTAGCATACTAATTTAAGATAAACCAAGCTGTAGTGTACCAACCAAGGGGACTGGGGACTCTCTGACTTCTTTTAGCTAATATGTAAGATGAGGGCTCAGGGCTCTGAACACTTTTCATCATTAAAAGGTTCTGCAGAACTTCTGTTTCATCTCACAAGAGCAGACATACTAGCCTAGGTGAGCTGATTAAATTCTAATTGGACAATTTATAGTCTGCCTCCCAACAATTTCCCCACTTTTTCTAAGCAAAAGCTACTCCAGTTCCCTGAACCATTCTGCCATACGGTACTGTAGTGAGGCTAGCAAAAGCTTCTACATTGCAACCAGGAACTGTTTGCATTTCAGTGGCTCTGGGTGAAAACAGACATGACGCTAACCACCCTTTAACCACCCTTGGTGGTTATTTATGCATGTTGCAGGGCTGCATAGAGCACCAATACAGCCCTGCAACATGGTTACCAAGGGTGGTTAGCGTCATGTCTGTTTTCACCCAATGTATACCCTTAATTTACAGTTTGTACAGTGCTTTGGGGGTTTACTGTAAAGACTACACAGAACTGATTATTCTTAAGGGGTCACTAAATGGTTTAAATCACACTATAAATGTATAAGCAGTTAGAACAATGGAGGACATATTAAAGGTCACAATTGGGGAGCTGAACATATTAGGCTTAACAAGTAAATTAAAATGTTTGTGGGAAATGGTTAGTTTACACCTGCAGTGTGATCACTGAATTTGTTCTGCAGCCTTAGTATCACCACTGTGACACCAAATGTAGTTATCATTATTGATCAATCCATACCTTGGTATCAGACCTAATGCTTTTTCTGTAGTCTCTGCAGAATGCTGCGGTATTACTAGTAGATAGATACCAGTTATGAAAATAGGTTTAGTAACCCATGGGCTTGCATGATGTCACTAGAATTCTGAATTTTAGATCTATTTTAACTAACCAACAGCATTAAAAAAAAAGATGTGGGAGCAGGGTGGGAAATACAAATTTAAAGTTACAGTATTTTAATCTGAAAAGGAAATATTTTAACTTGTCAGTCATCCTTTCAACTCCATAGTAAAAATCACACGCTGCAGTTATGCACTGGTCAGTCCAATATATGAGAATTCCACTCAACTGCTCACCAATGGAAAGAAACACTTTTCTAGACACGTAGGACTTGCGTTATCAGTCTCTGTGTAACATAAGTTCCTAAATGTATATGGTGGGAATGATGAGCACAGAGCACACTAGAAGTCTCAAAGAAAGCCTTTTGAATTTGACTAGATGTGAACAGACTTAAGTCTCCAAAGAAAACATCCTAGCAAATATCTCTGATGCTCACAGCTGACACAAGCAGCAAGACGTAATGAACAGGTTTCCAGTAAGTTTCAATTTTTTTAAAAAAAACAAAAGAACAGGGCCAGTCACTTTTTTCACTGATGAGGTGAACAGTAGCAGAGGTCAGCATTACATCTAATGGTCTGGGTCCCATATATCCAAGAGATCACTTGACCTACCCTGTTCCATCATGGCCCCTACAGTCGTCAGGGAGCTCTCTTGCAGGTTCCATCTGTTACTCTTGTCCATAGGACAGGGGTGCGCAGGAGGCCATCCTCGGTTACTACCCCAGTTTTATGGAATTCCCTTCTCCAGGAGGTTCACTTGAGGCCAAGCCTGAGCATCGTCCAGAGGTGGTGTAAAACCTTTTTATTTGAAAGAGCATTTGGCGGGTGGGGATACAGGTTGGTTGGGTTACTGGATAGGGTTGTGGGGAGGGTGGAAGTTCTGAGGGGAGGGAGGGAGTGTTTTACTGTATGAATTTTATTGTTCTTTTATGGATTGTAAGCTGCCCTGAGTCTTTGTGGGAAGGGCAGCATATAAATTTGAAAAATAAAAATAAAATAAATTGTGGAGGGAGGGAGAAGACTAAGAAGGAATGGCAAAAAAAATAATAGTTCAGCGTAATAGTAAGCAGACACTATCTCCCCATCAAATCTCATAACCAGATAAAATCTCTGGGTTTCAAGAGGGACAGCATAAACTCAGTCACCTTTTCAACTGCAGAATTCATGGGCAGTACATCAAATCAAATTCCAAGGTGTGGGTGTCTAACTCAAGTGTTCGTATAGATTATTTGGTGGGTTCCTTTCCTCTAGACCAGTCACACGGCATCAGATCTAGTCCAGAGACTTGAATGTTTCATAAATTATTCCATCCCTGATTTAGTCTCCACAGAAGTCTAACATCTACCCAACAGAGAGAACTACAAACATATTGCAAACCTTCAAGGATCAGTTTGTTTATACTTCAGAGTTTGGACACTTACACCTTTCTCAATATTTATTAAAGAGACAAATAAAACACACTTGGATTTTTCATTTTCACAGATGCTATTTCTTCATTAGGGAACTGAAGCAGATCTTCAAATGATTATGAATATTTGCAAGCTGTACATGTTCTCTAAAGTACATACCAGATCTGAAATTAACACAATTGTCTCTTTTTCTGTACTGTACACTTTTAAAAAATAGGAAGTTTGTGCCAAGATATCCTGAAGTTTGCTAGCAAACTAGATAAGCCTTCTATTACTTAGTAATTTTCTACTTATTAATCTCCTAAAAATTATAAATTTATATTACATTATATTCTATTTCTGCTAATATTTAGCAGAAAACACTGCTAAGTCCCTACTGAAAAGAAATACACAAACTAAGTCTGGTCAGTGCTTTACTTTATCATATTGAAAAAGTGGTGTCAAGAAGTCGGTTTCCTCCACACAGATGAATATGTAGAATATTAATATCCAGCCCAGTGAGGGAGAAATTTTGCTTGCATTAGAAGTCTTCCATTGTTCTTGAGAGAACTAAGGATATCATGGAGTGATGATATTTCAGCTTGCATTATAATTGTGTCAGCATAATGATTAACCATTTTGTTTTTTTCCAATGAAGCAAATAAATGCTACGAGTGCATTGTGGCCAGTCCTTTGCACAGTATGGCTGAATGATGCACAGTAAAAGTGGTGATTTTAACCTAAGTCTGTTCATTGGCTTGAGTTTTATTCATTTTCCTTTCCCCAGGAAATTTTGCCAGATTTTAAAATATGCTTTTAACCAAAGTATACGTTCCCACCCTGCGCACAGTCTAACTCCTTGCCTCAGTTCCTTTCCTTCCTCCTCTGATTCACAACAGAGTCAGTCTTAAGTAATTTCTCCTCTGGGACGATTTATTGTTCAAAGAAATTCACCATCAGTTCTCCAAACCATCTCTCATATGTCCTTCTCCCAG
Source organism: Sphenodon punctatus (assembly GCA_003113815.1). NCBI lineage: Eukaryota > Metazoa > Chordata > Lepidosauria > Sphenodontia > Sphenodontidae > Sphenodon > Sphenodon punctatus. The sequence goes on from QEPC01004745.1 coordinate 2,107,031, forward strand.
AGTCTCAGATATTTCTAGATTCTTCCTTAAGCCTGGAGAGTCCAATTTCCTTCCATCTTGGGTTGTTGCTACTCTCAGACTTTTCCTAGCCTGCAGTTCCCATCTCAAATCCTGCCTCCTAACCAGTCTCCAGCACCCACTATAGCTAATGCTTTCCATTTCCCCTTTTGGGACAAGGAATATCTAGGTCTGTTAGGAACAAGAGGTTGCTAGCATAACCAGTCTAAGAGAAACACTTTTATTCCTTACTGACAGTTGTATAAACTATACCTTGGTGTGGAAGGCGAGGATGACTTACATTAAGTGTACCAATCAGATTTTGGGCAGTCCCCAGACTATTTTGGGGTTTGCATCTTAGACAATTGTGGCTCAAATGTGATGACTGACATGATAATAGCTTAGATGAGCTTCTGCAAAAAAAAATTAAATTGACTTGACTTTTTAGTGATTCAGATATTATTTCTTACTCTGTGAAGAAATGGAAGAAAGCAAGTACCACTTATAGATTAAGTTGCCTGGCATCAATCTCTTAAACCACAGAACACTTAAATGGGCCCATGTTGTACAAAGACTTAAAAATAAGCTCCAGTGCAATACCTGACTCCAAGCCCCTGTATGTGCGTGTGTGTATTATATATATATACAAATAATATACAGAAAGAGGAGAGAGAGAGACTTGGAGTCAGGCATTGTGCTGGAACTTATTTTTAAGTCTTCGTAAAACATGAGTCCATTTAAGCGTTCTGTGGTTTAAGAGATGGATGCCAGGCTGGGACAGACTTCCCTGAACAGGGAAGTGTCCCCTAGTCATAGGTTCTTGCAGGATTAGGATCAAGACAAACTGCAGGTTTCCTTCACCAAGCACTTTTATTTATAACAAGTGCACAATCCTAGTATACCAGCTACCTTCACCACCCCAGCAGCTCCTGTCATGAGCAGCGGTCAACTAGACACTCTCTGCCAACTCCTTATTCAGCCCCTCTGACACAAAACTTGTCTTTCAACAAAGCCCTCCAGCCAGCCCCTCACAGCTAGCCTGCCCCTGCTCGGATGATGAAGGACTATGGGTTACTCTAGGGAGCCCCCCAAGGGGAGCTCCAGCCCCGAAGGCAGACTCTTACCCCATGATCTCTGCCTCTCCCTGGTAGTCTTCTCCTGAGTTCTCTATACGAAGAGTGTTTTTAAATTAGAATCTACCATGTATGACCACCCCTCAACCACTCATCCGAACACTTATCTGAAGGTGGTGCTGGGTGATGTGTTCCCGTGACCCACACAGCACCCACTCATGGCAATGCACAGAGCACTGCCAAAAAATTGGAATGCGCCATGCAGGTGTACAGGGGAAGCCAAGAAACTGCATGAGGACAGGCGCTCAGGCATCCCTTGCCCATATGAACCAGGGCACCTACACATGCCAGCGGACAGGTCCACGGCTGGCCACCTCCCCACTCCTGCCCACAGCCCTCCCAGGAGTTCTCTGGGGAAGCTCTTAAAGGGCATGTGTGCAAAATACACCACCACGTTGGCTCAAAAGCACAACATACCCCCCTCGCAACACACAAGAGCCAAGGCCATGGAGGACAGCAGCTCAGACAGCAGTTTCCTACATGTCCCACCTGGTTTGCACCTCCATTGTTGCCTGGGATTGCCAGCAGCTCCCGAGCTCATGGGCAGGAAGGGGTTACTGGTTGCTGCAGCTCCATGTTTCCCTGGTGTCTGCAGCTGTCTGTCATAGAAGGAACGAGGTTGGGGATTTTGCTGGGCGGGGGAGGGAAGGGGAACAGCTGCCGGTATAAGTTGTTTGCAAGGCTGGTCCGTAGTAGCAGGAGTGCGTGGAGGCTGCCTGTGGTGGCCATTCATTAGTATCCCTCCCCACTCACTCCACATGCATGGCTGCTCTGCAGCGGTGCCACTCAGTAACCACTGACTCCCCACTCAAGCCTTGCTCGTTCGATCCTTCGCAGTCTGGTCTTTGTCCTGGGTTTGGCATGGAGACTGCGCTTGCGGCCTTAGTTGATGACCTGTGCCATGAATTCGATCAGGGCACATCATCTATTATAATTCTATTAGATCTGTCGGCTGTATGTGATACTGTTGACCATGAGAGGTTGGTGGCTCGGCTGCAGGACCAGGCTGGGTGGAATTGTTCTTGAACGATTCCACTCATTCCTGGCCAAGAGGACTCAACGGGTGGTTCTCGGGGAATGTAATTCATCTTCCCGAGATCTCACGTGTGGAGTCCTGCAGGGTTCTATTCTGTCCCCCCTCCTGTTCAATGTGTATATGCAGCCTCTGGGCAAGGTCGTGAGAGGGTTTGGCGTGCATTGTCATCAGTATGCCAATGGCACACAACTTTACCTCTCTTTTTCTGCAGACCCAGACGTCTCGGTGCATACTCAGTGCCTGGCAGCTGTGGGGAACTGAATGAGGGCGAGCTGTCTAAACTTGAATCCCTACAAGAAGGAGGTGATGATGGTGGGTAGGGCAGGAGGGGGGGCAGGGCTGGCTCTCGTCATTGATAGGGTTCGCCCCCCTTTGGCCACACAGGTCCGTAGTCTGGGGGTGCTGCTCGACTCACAGCTCCGCCTGGATCTCCAGGTGGAGGCTGTGGCGAGGGGAGCCTTTTGCCAGTTTGTTTATTTATTTATTTATTTATTTAATAAATTTATATCCCGCCCCTCTTGCCATGCAGCCCGGGGCGGCTTACAACAATAAAATACAATAAAAACAATTTAAAACACTCAATACAAAAAGTATTTTAAAAACAGGGCTAGCAATATATAGATTAGGTGGGGGAGATAAAACCCCTCACCCCACCCTCCCACAAGGCCTGGGCAAACAGCCAGGTTTTACAACATCGCCGGAATGTCAACAGGCTTGGGGCCAGGCGAGCTTCCTCCGGAAGGGAGTTCCAAAGGCACGGCGCAGCCACTGAGAATGCCCTCTCCATTGTGGCCCCGCGCTTAACATGGGGGATCTCCAAGAAGGCACCCCCGGCAGACCGCAGAAGCCGCCCTGGGGCACGGAGGCCGAGGCGGTCATTGAGGTATGAGGGGCCCAGACCGTGTAGGGCTTTATAGATCAACACCAACACCTTGAACCTGGCTCGGCACGCTATCGGCAGCCACTGCAGAGCTCGGAGCACAGGTGTAATATGCTCCGACGGCCCATCCCCGTAAGGAGGCGAGCCACCACATTCTGCACTAGCTGCAGCCTCCGGACCAGGAACAAGGGAAGCCCCACGTAGAGCGCATTACAATAGTCCAACCTCGAGGTGACGAAGGCATGGATGAGGGTGGCCAGGTCCGGGCCAGAGATGATAGGACGCAGCCTACGAACCAGATATAGCTGGCGAAGGGCAGCCTTAGCGACTGCCTCCACCTGCCGCTCCAGACAAAGGTCTGCATCCAATATCACCCCCAGACTCCGAACCTGCTGAGCTATAGGAGGTCGAACCCTCTTATCAGTTACATCAGATAAGACAGCTGCGGCCGTATGTTTGAGACTCGGATCTGGCCACCATAATCCATGCCTTTATTACCTCTAAACTAGACTATTGTAACACACTCTACATGGGGGTGCCCTTGGGGACGAGCCAGAGGTTGCAGCTGGAGCAGAATGCAGTGGCCCGTCTCTTAACGGGAACTGGTCACCGCAAGCACATTACACCAGTGCTCTGTTCTCTGCACTGGCTGCCTATTACCTTCCGGGCCCTATTCAAAGTGTTGGTAATGACCTATAAATTCCTGAATGGCCTGGGCCCTGCTTACCTGCAGAACTGCCTCAGGCCCCGGGTCATATCGCGGCCCCTGCCGTCAGCTGGAGACACCCAACTTGAAGTCCCCTGGGTTTCCCAGGTGGTGACGATGGGGAGAGCATTCTTGGTGGCTGCTCCTAGGCTGCGGAACTCCCTCCCGACCGAGGCCCGCCTGGCCCCAGCCTTCCCCTCTTTCCGTAGACAACGTAAAACCTGGCTGTTCCACCAGGCCTTTGGAGAGGGAGATGGGTAGGGTGAGGTACGTTAGGGGAGGGGGTGGTTTTTTGCCCTTTTAGTATTTTAATGAATTTTATATTGTCTTTGAGATGTATTATATGATAGCGTTTTATTGTTATTATTATTGTCTGCGTGTGTTGTGAGCTGCCCTGAGTTGCTCTGTGAGCAGGAGGGTGTGGGGTAGAAGATCAGTGAAATTAAACACACACACACACACACACACACACTAATTCAGGTCCTTCTATTCACTTCCTTTTCCTGCTAGCTGGCCTGCAAGTTCTTCTCCTGCAGTTAGCCTATTTAGGTGCACCCTTTTCACAGATTAACGGCAACAACTTACCCCAGCACGTACTCGGAGCCGGATGCTAAGATTGTACAGAATACCGACCAAAAGGTCACCCTACTTGTTTGCATTTCTCACATACTTTTCCCACGGTTTGGATTGCCTCTATTTTTTTGGTGCCCAATGCAAGACAGTTGGCTGCTTTGAGCAATCACTGCCAACCTGGAACACTAACGCTGCTTTCCATCATTACACTGGAGGGGCGAGAACTTGTGCAAATTGTGTTCAAGTGATAAAAGGGAATTAGTGCACTCTCACAGGCGCTAATCCCCATAATTACAGAGCTTAGGTTGTGATTGCGCAATGCCCCCCCCCCACGCCCCCCAATGTAACATCAGAAAGCAGCCCCAGATTCTTATCTTGGCAGAGACAAATGGCTTGCTTACAGGAAGTCATTTCTGAGTAAATAAGTACTCTTTCCCCTGGATAACAGCCAAGTGTTTACATTACATTGTATCTACCATGGTAAATGGGGTAAACTCCCCTGTTTGGGATCAGAGCTGAACAGACAGTAGCAGTTTGGATTTGGGGACTTACCCTGATCTGTGTGAACCACTCAGGCTGAATTCAGAGCAGTTGCTAAGTACATGAAAATCCCCCTCCCCTTTTTATCTTGCATGAAAAGATTAGGTTTTAACATGCAAACAGGTGTAAGGTGTAGTTAAGGCACAATAATTACTCGAAAACCAAGGTTTAATAAATTGGGCTAATTCCCTCATGAGCATTTTCATATCATGTGAGGGGATTAATCCTGTCTTCCTCAAAGAGTCAGCACAGAACTGCAAAGTGTTATGGGAGACCTAAAAGCAGCCACTTCATTAAGGGGTAACTTTTAAAGCAGGGGAGGGAACATGGAAACCATTAAAATTCAGAATTACAATCTCATGGCATCATTGAAGAGACAGGGGAAATGGCCTGTGTGAATGCAGCCTTAGAAACAGGACGAACGGTATCTCCAAGTTAATTACGACAGGGTAAAGTTACCATTAGGTAGTGAACAAGCCCAAAATCAAAGCTTTCCAGACTGGGGAGTCACATTCTCAAACGGGAATGACACTATCGGTAGATTGATATCCAATATGCTTTGTGTGCTGCTGCTGTTTGGAGTCAACAGGATTATAGGCAAGTCTCAAAATGAGGTGAGAGGCAAAACGTTTAGGAACCATTGTCCTAAATTCAATGTTAAAAATTTGACAGATTTTAAAATTCAGGTAATCCCTATTAGATGGAAAAAAATAAAATAATCTCTTACACACAAAGTAAATGGAACAAGTCTCTTACAGTTCAACCACTCACCACGAAAGAAGGCTGAGTAAGCACACATGCCTTGCAATGGATTCAATAGGTCACAAATCTGTGGCTCTGTCAGACCAAAATTGGGGGAGGGGAGGAAGGGAAGCAAATTCCACAGTTGAGATTTCTTCACTGAAAACTCTCTGCCTCCAGCTGTACACATCTAAAAACTGTCAGCTCAAGTGTCCCAGCTGATCTTAACTGTCAAAACTGCCTCTCCTCAAGATCTCTGGAAGAACTCAGGACCCTGCCCTGAAAAGCTTGAGTGACAACTTAAAAACACATTCAAAGTCAATGAAGTTTCTGGAGCACAGCAAAAATATGTTCTGCGCATTAATAAACCAAACAAGCGGATATTCAAGTTTAAGGGGTCTTGAAGCATTTCAATAATTTCACTTTGAGGCAAAATAATCATGGATGAATAAATATAGTGAGAGGAGAACAGAACATTCCATTCAAAAAGTAGTAGGGGAGAAGAAGAGAAAAGTCTTGACCAAATCTGCAATTGGAACAGTACCTCTACCCGCTAAAGCCTGGCACACAACTCCTTCATCCACTGAAGTCAATGAATGGCTCAAGGTCCCATTGACTTTAATGGTGGAGGAAATAACAATTACAAACAGTAGACATAGTCCTCAAATGGGAGCTATAACCTCCACCATTTCTGGGTGTTGTTTACCCCAGCATTACCTTACTCTCAGTTGAGTTAAGGTTTAACAAGCCAACTCCCATCTCCATCAAATGTAATATAAAGTAAGTCCTCCAAGAGTTAGAGTGGTCACTTTTCTTGTAGTGAGTCTAGCCGTCAGAGGTTGAAAGAGGATCAACACTCAATTCATTGTTACCTTAACCTAGCCTTGCACATCTGCCCCCGTCTGCTCATCCCAGATAATCATCATCATCATCATCATCTTTATAGCGCCCCCTGCCATGGCACTGTGTGTGTTTGATGTCTCTCTTTTAAGGTAGGTGGACAGTTAAGGGCATGTTCATCCCAAACACTGCTTACTTTGGAATATTTACCCTCAGCGGTTATAGAGGACTTTGTGACTTCTCCCATTTCATTTTCTAGTTACCACCCACTGTTTATCACATGAGAGTGATGACAGAGGTCATTTCTAAATGGGCACAACGAGGGCGGGGGGGTAACAATTCCGTACGTGCTACATGAAACTGCCACGGATCACCCACACACGCTGGGTGAGCATGTGGAGAGGGGATTCAAATAGGCCAGAGATGGATATGCGCCCCCACCCATGCACGTTTCAGCCTGCCCCCACACAGAGCATCCCAGATTGTTCCCTGATGCTCCATGAGTGGGCAGTGCGTGGTTCTTGGGAGCACGCGCGCACCCCCATCAATCCTTTAGAGCGGTGTGGATGTGTGTGGGATGGGTGAACCTGCAGAGGTTCATCTCATCTAAAAACAGCCAGAGTAAGGTGGCCATACCTCCCCTTTAAAAGAGGGTGCTTATGAAAAACACATGTTGCAGGACTGCATTGGATCCAGTGAAGCCCTGCACCATGTATTTTTCATAAGCGTCCTCTTTTAAAGGGGAGAGATGGCCACCCTAAGTCAGAGTTACCTACAGATAGTTTATCCCCATCAGTTTACCACCAGACCAGGTAAGCAGTGTTTTATGTAAACATCCCATAAACCTCATAGGCAGGTCATTTTTCAGCCTTTTTTCTTAGCGGGGGGGACGTGTTTTTGATGACAGCTCAATTTCAATCAAATCTGATGAAGAGGCAGAAGACCCAAAGGAAAGTGGCTACCCAAAATTCCATAATGAATATCATAACTCCCCAAGAGGGAAGATAAAGCCCATTTTATAGTCAAAAACCCAAATACATATTATGTAAACAGTCCTACTGTCCCCAATCTTTCCTAATAGCTTCACCTACATAGTGAATGGGAAATGTGACAGGAGAGAACTCTGAGTGCACCTAATATAGCACCCTGGGTCCTCTTCATAAGAAAGGATGAAGGCAATCAAGCATAAACTTCATTCTGTCATACCAAAGTCTTCAGAGGTGTCAAACACACTTTGTGGTTAATGGTAACAAAGGCTGCTGATTCAAGAAACAGCCGCAGATAAATACTCAAAGTCAAGAATGGCCAATAGGCCCAAAAAAATCATTCCTGATATTGGATACGAGAATAAAAAAAGTTTAACTATAAAATATTATAGTTTTGTTAAAGTACATATTCCAGAAAACAGCTACGTGGATAAAAATTAAGGTAAGTAGTATTTTAATTCACATGACACATATTACCAGCCCCCCTCCCATCTCCCAACCCAAAATTAGAGACTCTTTCAGAATGGTTTAGAACAGGAGTGGGCAATGTTCCCAAGCCCAACAACCACATACCAAAATGTTACCACATACCAAAGCACACTCTGCTCTTCCTCTGTCCCCTCCCTCACTCTTCCTCATTTCTCCTGCTCACCTAACCGCCTTCGACCCTTCTCCCTCACTGCCCCCCATACCTGGAACTCCCTCCCTACCCACATCCACCTTGCCCCCTCCCTCCGCTCCTTCAAATCCCTCCTCAAGACCCACTTTTTCCTCGCCGCCTTTCCCAATGCCTGCTAGTCATTCCCCATATACTTACTGTCTCCCCTCCTCTGCAGACTGCTGCAACCAACCTGATTGTAACCAAGCCAAGCACACGCACCTGAGACTTCGCATCCGTTTGAATGTTTGTTTGTCTTCTCCCCGGTCACTCCCACTGTCCCCTCTCCCTGTCTCCCCCTCCTTGTCTTTTAGATTGTAAGCCACAGGCAGGGACCGCATCTATTTCTATGTTCTGTACAGCACCAGGCACATGGCTGGCGCTATATAAATGTTTATAATAATAAAATGTTCATATTGCTGAGAGCCACAAGACCCATTACATCAAGTGTGGCTTCCCCCAATCCTGGGGATAGGGCAGCACAGCTTTCCCCAACTCCCTCACCTCACATCAAAGCTCTGGCTCCCAGGTGGTCTAGCAGGTTTGGGCAGCAGCAATAGTGGCACAGGGCATATTCCCCCTGCTCCCACAGCCCCCAGCAGTGATGTGGGGCGGAAAACTTTCCGCTATACTTTTCCAGTTCTAAAAATGCATCGTTCCATAAAAATTATAACATCACATTTTTTTCCTAATTAAATATTTCAGTTCAACTACTTTTGGCTATTGTAAAAACTTTTCAGATATTTATCCAGCACATGAAATTAACACAGTTTACTTTTTTGTTTACTAAGTACAAGTCAAACAAACATCCCAATCGATTTAGGGCACTGGAAAAAATTTCAGGAAGTTTGCATTGGGAAATTTTCTGGAAAACCCACATCCCCTGGTCCCCAGTAGGCTGTGATGCCAGAAATGGCAGATCAGATTACTCTTGTTCCCAAAGGAGCTTTATGGACTTGCTCCCAGGCAGCTACTTCCAGTGAGAGCCACAGAATAGGTGTCCAAGAGCCACATGTGGCTCCCTTGCTGTCATTTGCACACCTGTGGCTTTAGAACCTTGGGATACAAGATTTGATACCAGTATCTTTGGAACTTATACAGAGGAATTGTCACAAGCTTCATGTACGTGTGAGAGATCTTGACCACTGGTTTTGTATTCCATCTGCTTTGTAATCTTTCACATCGTTGAGCAATACTACTGTTCCCCAACGTGCCATAAAACCAGTGTAACACTCAACCAAAGACTCATCTCATCTCCCTTGAAAATGGGAATAATTGCACTTCTCTAACTTTGTGTAGCACTAAGATTTACAGAGTAAAATCTGTATATAAATGTCAAATTCTACTTTTCACTCATTTTTATTTTGTGTTAAACTGTAGCAGCATGCTATCTGACTTCAGCATTATTTATATTGCATGCTATGTTTAATTCTAATTATTCTTCCTCCATTGCTCCAAATACAATTTCCCAAATGAATGTGTACTTGGTTCTTAATATTTGTGCATCTAATTTAACCATACTAGTAGTCATTCAGAGTATCAGGTTCTTGCCAACCAGTAACACTTGATTTTGAACGCTGTACTTACTCCATGAGCTACTGTTCAAAGAAGTCTTTGTAGCTTGGGATAAATCCTAGAGATTATACAGTTCAATCCATGAAACTCTTAGGGGCTGCATCTCCATTTCTGATCTATCCAAATGCTCCTATCACTTCCAGATATCAAGTACTCAAAATGAGACACAATGAGTGTTAACAAACAAGACAATTGCCCATACCAGGTGGGCATCCACCTACTCGTTTATTAGGTGTTCGCTCCCACCAACCATGTGGCGACGCAGCCCCCACTCTAGGGGTGTTTTTAAATGAGCACCACAGGAGGGGGGGGGTCCATGGCTGCTGAGTGGCGCAGCTGCAGGGCACACGCAATGTGGGTGGGGAGCACTTCAAATGAGCAGCTCTGAGCATGGCTGCCCTGGCCACTGAGGTAGCCACTCTGGTCCACACGGGGCACTCTGGATTTTTCAGGAGTGCGCCTCGTGGGATCGTGAGTGGCCACTGCGTGGGTCATGGGCTCACACCTCCCCATGCAACACTGTCACACAAGTAGTTGGACACATGGATGGTGGAGTGCCATGCGTGGACACATCTAATTTAAAAACAACCATGGTGGGGGCTCAGAACATGCAGAGCCCACTGTGTGGGCAAATGTGGGCTTATGTGCAATCACGTGTCCACGTTCGTCAATTAGGTTGTGAATGCAGGCTAATGTGCGTCCACAGGTCCATGCCTCATTGATTATGCAGCAGGGAAAAACAAATTCTTCTTCCAACATTGCGAGGGAAGAACACCTGCACTTGCATTAGGCTTATCACACTAAGCCGGTGAGAGGAGGTTGAGTGGAGACTGCCCATTTATTAGGCTACACACTAAACATGTGAGTGGGGGCTGCATGGACTGCACATGGACTCTATTAAGCTATCGTCTCATTTAGTTACACCCTAAACCTTCCTGCCTTCACTTCAAACTCCTTCTAGGTTTGAAGTTCCCAAACTATGCCCAAGCCACAGGGGCTGCAACATCATTAGATAGGGTTACATTACCAATTGATATTTAGTATTTTTACCATGTCTTTGTTGCTGTCTGGGATCACATTAAAACTCAAAGTAGGGTCAAAGAGGCAAGACGTCTGGGAACTTCAGTTCTAGGCTTCCAATATTATTTATAAATTGGACAGCACAAGATATTTCAGTGTTTATTTAGTATTCTTTGTTTGTTGTCATAAGGAGATACTGGAATACATGTAGACTACAGGTCTAACAAATATGTAAAGGTAAAGGTTAAACGTGTATGTAATGTGAAAGCTGAGAACTGGAAATTCACTTCATGAAATGGAGAAAAGCAAAGTCATGCCAAATGTGTATTCAGAAAAAGCCCAAACACCTCTGCAGACACTAGCCATAGACCATTGAGCTGCTAATGGATTTCTTCCTGTGGATGTGACTGAAAGCACAGAGTCACCGGGCGGAAAAAACCAAACAAAGGACCCTGAAAAGATACTTAAGGGGGGAGACAAGACAAAGAGAGAGGCTATCATTCTGTCTCTCTGAGTTGGTTGAGATCAGCTTATCTTACCAGCCAGAGAAGGGCTGCACGAGAGGAACTATGCAGTAAGGCCTTTTGGAAACTATAAAGGCTGGTACCCGGCCAAGTTTTCCATCACTGGCTGTGACATGAACTGAAATACCCTTGGACCTGGATTAGGGTAAGCCTAAATCAGGAGAACCCAAGTACAGATAGGAATGCATTATTGGTTGTGTTATTTTAATTTCTGCACTCGAGTATAATCTTGCACTGCATGCTTATTCATGATTTATTCATTAAACTACTTTTTACTGAACTTCGTATGGTCCAGTGGGAAAGGACCGGCCTCAGGTATGTGTGACGTGCGGATGAACATGGCCCTGCGGGAGCCGGAGCCCCGCTCCTGGAGCCTGGTCTGTTGCTCCATGGGCGCTTGCCTGAATTCAAAATCCAGGCTGGCCCTGCCCGTGCTGTCGGAGCTGCTAGCCCTAGCAGAATCAGCTGAGCTCAGCTCAGCTGTAGCCCTGCAGTTGAGGGGGGAAGGGGGGGGGGAGAAAGACTCTTCCCCCACCACCACCACTTGCTGCTTGCCCCGCATGCCCCAGGATTCGGAACGGAAGGTTGCTACCTTGTAAACTAGGTTCTTCAAGATGGCTCCTCACATTCTGACAAGTGGGTTTGGGCTTGCGCGCCCTTCTCTTACCAGCACATACCAAGCTCACTAATTTAAAGAACACATGACGTTCACACGCCCCCCACACTATATAAGGTACCTTCCCGCCTAAACCCAACAGTTCCTTCCAACCCTAAGCAATTAGGAAGAAAATTCCATGCGGGGTCGGAAGGGTCGGTATTTGTGAGAATGTTGGAGCCATCTCAAAGAAACTTGTTTACAAGGTAGCAACCTACTGTTCTTCTTTGAATGGCTCCTCACATTCTCACAAATGAGAGAGTACCAAGCCTAGATCAAGGCGGTGGGGGAATTTTCTTATAGAATAAAAACAACATACCTCTGCAAGCAAAAAGTGTGTAAGTTTATTCTGTTAACTTAGTTTAAAAGTTCCTCTTTTTTTAAAAAACAACAAAACTGTTGTAAGTAAAATAGATTATTAAGTCTTAATTACAGAATTCAATATAAATACTCCCAGAGAGGTGTCAGATTCAGAATTGAGATGTAAAGCATAATGCCTAGTGAATGTATGCGGGGAACTCCAGGTTGCAGCCCTGCAGATCTTGAAAGGAGAGATGTTGCAAAATGCTGCTGTAGAAGGGCTGAGCGAATGAGCCTTTAAATAAGGTGGGGGTGGACTTCCTACCTGCTCATAGGCAAAGGAGATCAAATGATTTGGAGATAGTTTGGGATGAAACTTTTTGCCCTAACTTGGGAAGGGGAGAGGAACAAATTGTCAGTCCGTCTGCAGTGCTGGGTCTTGTCTAAATAGAGCATGACTGCTCTCTTAACATCCAAAGAGAAAGAGTGAAATCTGGCTAAGATTTCTGACTCATGAGGTGGAGGGAGAAATACTGGGAGGACAATTTTTTGTGCCATATGAAATCTGGACACCGTTTTAGGGATAAACGACGGATGGAGAGAGATCTCTATCCTGTCTGGGAAGACTGAGAAGTAAGGTTCCTTGATAGATATAGCGGCGAGTTCACTCACCCGGCTAAGGGACGTGATGGCAACCAAAAAGGCAGTCTTCAGAGACCAGTAGAACAAGTCAGATTGTTCTGCAGGTTCGAAAGGATGTTTTGTCAGTTGATCTAGAACAAGTGGGTTCAGATCCCACTGAGAAATGGGGTGTTTGTGAGGGAGAAACAAATTAATTAGTCCCTTAAGAAACTTTTTTTACCAGAGGGTGACCAAAAAGGGATTGGGAATTTGGGAGGGCAACATGCTGGGCTATTGCTGAGAGATGCACTCTTATATGAGTGTGCAAGGCCCTTCTCAGCCAGGTCCAACAAGCATTGAAGGACTAGTGGCACCATTACCTGATCTACTGAGATGGATATCCCAGATAACCAATAGAAGAGTCTCCTCCATTTGGAATCATATGATCTTTTAGTAGATTATTTCAAATCACTATTCAGCACCAGATTAAATTTAAAAACAATTTGGGATATACAATTTAAAAAGCCACCTGAAGCAGGGTCAATGGTATGCAGTTAAGGATCTAAAAGATGCTTATTTTCATGTTAGATTGCATACCTCCTGTAGAAGATTGTTCCGTTTCACCCATGACTCCATGCATTTTCAGTTTTGTTCATTACCATTTGGACTCTCCTTGGCCCCTAGGGTCTTTACTAAGGTTAAGACCCCAGTCGTAGCTTTCCTTCGTAAGCAGGGCATTGCCATTTCCGCCTACTTAAATGACTCTTTACTAATACCCCAGACACCTTAAATGCCAACCTTCGCTTCACTGTAGACCTATGCGTAAAGCTGGGACTAACTATAAACGTACAGAAATCCCACCTGTCTCCTAAATGTCTTGTTGAAAAAGACATTTGTTCTGTTATTACTATATATGAACACATTTGCTTGATTATTTTCATTTGTTTTGACTATTACTGCCAAATTCTTGCAAAAAATCTGTAATACCCTGCCCTCCATCTCCTCCTGTTCCCTCCCTGTATTGGCAGGAAGGGAAACTGGGAGAGGGGGCTAGATGAGGGGGTACTTTGGCATGTTGGGGGTGGTTTAAGCAAGGGGGTGGNGGGGTACTTTGGCATGTTGGGGGTGGTTTAAGCAAGGGGGTGGATGGATCTCTGAGACAAGTGGCAAGGGGGTGCTATGTGTGGGAAGCTAAGGGGTAAAATGTGCTGGGACTAAAAAGGGCCCAAGGCATGTGTGTAGATATGATGGACATTTATGGAAAATATGCAAATGTCTGTACTTGCATAAGTGGGTGGGGCCTAATTATGCAAATTAGGCCCCACACCAAGACTTCGCACATGTCCCCACAAACGCTAGGGCCAGCCCTGCCAGTGGAATTGCTAATCCTAACATTGGTGGGACAGAGTTTGGGGTTAATGTTTACAAATGTTTACAAACACAGGTGAACCTAGAGAGAGAGTCTGTGCTGGGGAAACTCTGTGGCTGAAAAGGTTCACCCGTTGCAGGCTCAATCAGTTCTAGAGAGAGCTGCCCAAGTGAGAGCTGCAAGTCAGGGAAACTAAGTCAAAACAGTCTAGAGTGGGGTACTGAGCCACCAATCCCATGACATTTGTCAAAGAAGAAAAAGGTGAAACACAAACATTTCCCTAAACCCGTTAGAAAAAAAAATTAAAATCCAAAGTTCTTCTGGAAGTAAAATTTTACCAATCTCAAAACAATAGAACCAACACCCTTTAAAACAGGTGGTATCTTCATCAATGAGAGTTCTCTTGTATCCAGGTGAAAATATCCCACAAATGAACTTTCTAGTAAAAAGATTTTTCTTTGAGATCCTAAGTAAAAAGCCTTGTTGCAAAGGTTATACTACTTTCAACTGAAATGCTCTTAATCATGGCAAGATACAGTTTCAATTAGGTGAATGGAAGGTTAAAGAACCTGTTCAGAAAAGAGGAATTGTACAGCTGTCTGTATGGATAACAGAATACTGTGTTACTTTTACTGTGGGAGTCAGCTAGTGCACTTGAGCGAGCTACCAGCAAGCCCTTCAGTGCAACCAGGTGGCTGTTGCTTGGTTATTCATCCATTCTGGCATGCCACAGTAGAAGAGTACATCACACAGCATGCTCTGCAAAATTCAGATTGAAAATGCAGATGAGGTCTGATGTTGATATGGGTCCTGAGCTCTCATACAAAGGATCCATATGTTTGGTACAACTAATCGGGATTCTCAAGGGGATTTTAAAATGTACCCATTTTACCACAGCAGCTTAACAGGCTGAAGTAAACATAATAACCATTCAGAAAAAGAGCAGTATTTTAAGCACTTCTCCTTTGAAGTGTGATGTCAAATTTTGAATCTATTAAAACCTCTTGATGTGAGATTTTTGAAAACATAGCAAGTTATTGTAGTATTTTCCCACCACACAGTTTGTAGGATTGATTTAACTCATGTATAAAATATAGGCTCAAATGTTCTTCTTACAAATATAAAGTTTATAAGAATGTACTGTGTGTTCTTATATAAAGTTTATAAGAATGTACTGTGTGTTCTTTCCATGGCAAGTGAGACAGGCATTGGATTAATATTTCATCACTTTGTAAAGACAGTATAGAAACTAGCAATTCTGGATTAGTGGATGATAGTTATTAGCTTAAATGTTGGGTGGACTTCTATAGTTTTTGAAAGAGAATTCATATATAAAAAAAATCAGCATAGGGGTCTTGCATATATTTGCATTCCACCCAGTGACCTAAAGAGAAAAAAGATACAATATTACAGTTGTAAAAATCTCAGCAGAAAGTCATAGGATTTCTACAGCGTATGAATTCATGATGTGCTCTTAATGGTGAAAAGAAGAATTCATAGTTACATACTAAGCAAGATTTACCAAGCATACATTTTTTAAAACTGAAATATACTAATCATCAATTGTTCATCAGCCCATAGACTAATTATTCAAATTGGAATTCCATGCATAAAACATTGCCTTTCAAACATGCAACCAACAAGATATGTTTTTCAGTTTTGAAATAGCCCTCTTCACTCAACAACCCCCCCCCCCC